>BQNB010194458.1:0-10795 GCA_026074375.1 Tanacetum coccineum
AATTTTGTTATCTGATCTAGCAGTGTAAGCCCTTACGACCTTTTGTCGTTTATCTTGTTGTTGGCATTCTTTGCCACCTTGACTTTCTAACGTACATCATGAGCCACACGGGTTTGCCTCATAAACAGCAATAGCTTTAATAGCATTAGTAATTCGTTAGGTTATAATACACTTGATCCTCGCGGAACTCGTTCCTTGTCTTGTTGTCGTCATTTTCTTCAAATCAAAATAAATAAAATAAGTCCGGTTCTAAAAGTCGCGTTTCCAAAAGTGGAATGTTACGAGGTGACGGGTTAAACTCATGTTCAACTTAATCGGCATGTTTCTAGATGACGGTATGAGACGACGTAGGAGAAATAAAAGTATGGGACGGGTGCTCAAATCGCATTCGGGTTCGGACAGTAAGATAACGTAGGGTCAGAAGACTGTGACAAGTTTCGATGTTATGTAAAATAGTATATTGTAAATTTATGAAGAAGTTTTAATGACCATTGTATCACTCATGATGTCTTGAGAAATGTTTAGAGACCATTGTGCAGCTCACAATGTCCTGGGGGAAAGATCTATTATTTATATAAATAACTTTTATATAAAACCAACGAGAAAATCTACATAAGGCAAAATAAACGTAATATAATTATGCAAATGTATTATACTTAATACTCGTTTACTTATCGATAGTAATTATATACGTAAGCAAGTAAACTCGTAGGATCACATACTGGTTATAGACCTGACCTAGATATACTACCTGGTTCTCTATAACCTTGGCTCTGGATACCAATCTTTCACACCCCCAATGGGGCCTAGTCGAAAACACGTGTACGGGGGTGTGACGTCATAATACACATCACACAAGATACAAAGAACGACCTCTAAGGGTATGTTTGAAAATCCAACATCGTTGCATTAATTAAAATTAATTAAAGTTTGACATAAGTTTAAAGAAAATATGTGGAAGCGAATAAAAGTTTTAGAAATTGACAACGATGTTTAAACAGTAGATAATAGCATTTCTTGAAAATCGGCCCAATGCATAGCGACACCAAATAGCAAGCAAAGACATTGGTATGCGTTTAATTACACATACTTTTCACCATTAAAATCGGACTTAAATGACCAAAAACATACCAAAAAATACATTGTATTTGTATGTTTTCATTTATATTGTGCAGGAAACGGATATCCGAGAAAAGGACGAAAAATCAAGCAAAAACGGACAAAACCAAGCACGGAATAGAAAAGCGTAGAAAAGCCAAAGTCAAATCAAAGCCAAAGTCCAAGAAAGACAAAGTCAACGGTCAAAACCGGAGCCGACACCGAAGAATACTTGATGGGCCCACCCGAACCCATCTAATGAGCCGGACAAGCCCATTAGTATATTACATGAAGACTTTAAGCCCAAGTTTAAATAAAAAGGCTCATTTCCTTTTTATTATTATAGTCGGCCCAAACTGCTAAGGCCCATTCCCATTTAACCTTCGTTAGTCCCTTTAGGGACTAACTTTGCAAAACTTCAATATACTTTGAGGGGGCATTTCTGCCATCCCCCAAAGTTAAATCCACCACAAGGGACCTTTATTACAAGATATACATACACATTGGAGGGCTTGTTTTGCCAACTCCACAAACCTTTCCCCTGCACCCTCAAACAAACAGACATAAACCCCTCTTTCCCGCCAATAAACAGTACCCAAGTACTGTTCATTGTCTCCTACCTCCAGCAAACAAACAAAAACTCATTAAAACTATAAACCCCACACCCCACATGGATCAATGAACACCTTGGCAATCCCCAACTCCCTCATTCAGCAAAAGAAAATGACAAGAAATCAATGGTCAAGATCAATTTGCTTAGGGACTACTCAAAATGGACGGCATAGATGGTGATTATGGCTCACTCACACAACAAACACACAAGCTGAAGTCTCTCTACAAAGAAACACAAGACCTAGAATCTTCCTGGTTCTTGTATAAATAGGGCAGTTGTAAGCCCTTGAACATATGTAGTTTTTTAACCTAGTTTAGTTCCAGTTAGTTTTATGCACTTTTAATTCCCAAGTATTGTAATTTTTTTAAAGTTAATGAAATTCAAGTTTGTTCTTCTTTAAACCCGTTTTCCAGTTTTAAGTGTCTTTAAGTTTCAAAAGTCTTTCATAAGTTCTTCTAAGCTTTTATAACTCAGGGTGTTTTGGATAAGCTTTCTCAAAAACTTATCTAAGCTTTTAAGTTTTCATTAGTAAGGAATTTGGCATTTTGAGCTTTTAGCTGATAACAAATAAAGGAAGTGCTTAAGGGTTCCAAGAGAGTGCTTATTTATAAGCTGGGTAGGTTTTTAGAGCTTATTTAGGTTCTTTAATCCCTGTTTAGAGCAAGGGAGCAAGTAAGTTTCCTTTTTCATATTTTGCTTATTACTGTACAAGTGCTTATTAACTGCTTATTTTCTGTCTTTTTATGCTTATTTATGATAGTTTATGCCTGCTTATGCTTACTTAATGTTTTCATGTCGTTTATTTTAGTTTTGCATCTGTCCTTTATATGCTCTTAAACTGTTTATCTCTTATTTTTCTGCTTATTTGCCATTGAATTGTTGCTTATTTATGCTTTGTTATGATGTTTAGTGCTTATCTTGCTTAGTTTTTTTAGTTTAAAAGTGATTGGGTGCAATTTCTAGTTATAGTACTGTATGTATTCAGTTAGTACTGGTAGTGTAATTTGTTAGTACTGGTAGTTCATGAGTAATACTGTTGGATTAATTTAGCTTATTTAAGTGCTTATTATTGATTGAAGTCTGCTTATAAGTGTCTTATATTGTTATTTGATGATCTGTTTTTAACAGTTTAGGATCGAATCAGCTTGAAATAGAAAAAAAATGACTTTTGAAAACTTAAAGTGCTGTTTGGAACAAGCAGTACTAACCCATAGTTAGTACTGCTAGTTTTCTTTTGGACTTTTACCCTAACAGTACTAACTCCAAGTTAGTACTGGTAGTGTATTTAGTTAGTACTGGTAGTGTTGTTAGTGCTGTTAGTGCATTTTTGCTTATTAGCTTATTATTTCTGCTTATTTAGGATTAGCTTAGCTTTTTAGAGTAGATTTAGCCCATTTTCGCTTACTGTCTTTAGTTTAGAGCTTATTTAAGTTTATTTGGCCTTTTTAAAAGTTAAATTTAAGTGTTCATTTTAGCTTATTTGCCCTACTAGCTTATTCTAGCTGCTTATTTTTTAGCTTGAGTGCCCTTAGGGGTAGTTAATACTGTATTTAGCTTAATTGCTTAATTCTTATTTCATTGTGTTTTATTAAGCCTAGCAGTACTAAGTTGAAGCTAGCAGCACTAACTTTTTAAGTTAGTACTGCTGAGTCTTATTTGTTTTTCTAGCTTATCTGTCTTAAATTCTTAGCTTATTTTTGTTCTTAGCTGCTTAATAGGTGTAGTGTAGGACATATCTTAGCTTATTTGTCATTTAGTTGCTTATTGTTGGGTTGTTTTTGCTAATACTGCCATTTTGTTTTGCTTATTTCGTGCTTATTTGCAAGTTACAAAAATTTTTCCTTTTTTAAAGTTGCTTATTGTTAGCTTTTTCAAAAAGTTATATATCATTTAGGGTTAAATTTTTGGATAATTTAGTTTTGTTTTAACTCACGTTTTTACTCTCCCGTCCACGTTTTAGGATTTACTCATTCTAGCTTTCGTTTTTAGGTTTTCCTTAATTGTTTTTGCATTCTAATTAGAAAAACAAAATCCAAATCTTTTTCCATTCAAGCATCGTAATTCAAACCAACTTTTGACTTTCCAATTCGCTCCTCGTTGGGGATAAACGACCCGGGAATATCATATCATACTACTCTCGGTTTCATTGATTATTTTTAGATTATCCTTATTATATATATTTTATTATATATTATTATATATATAAAGGTGTTGATTTAAGACCTAATCAGACATCCACAGCTAAGCACTTGAGAAAAACATGCTAAAACTGTCAACATAAAGTTGAGTGAATTCATAGGTTTGAATTTAATATTAAAAGTGGACCACAAGTTCACAGTACGCACGTGACAGTTATAATAGATACAACTTCACATAAAAAGAATGTATTTACTATTGCACTAAGCTCATGACACCTAAGCTCAATTTAAAAGGAAGCATTTTATATGCCAAATAGTATTCCACGCCCTAGAGGTATCTGACCAAGATCACCTATTGACATTCTGACATGGTATATATCCATTTGTTCGGGACCTCCCAATAGATCTATTTACAACATTCGCTCTCACTTAACCAGTACGGTCGGTTAAGCAATTAACGGTTCATGATAATTCTGGCATTAGTGGTCTATTCGTTACTTAGGCAACACGTAATCAGGAAAAGAAAACGTAAAGTAACTATGTTCATAGTTTGAAAACTAGCAATGTTTCTCACACCAAAATAGTAAAGTAAAAGTAGTAAAACAGGGTGCTTAAGATGAAACGAGATCACCTTACAAAATGAATCAATGATAATCACGCAAGTAAAAGGTGATATAGAAATCTAGCCGCGACCTAGAATAATAACGCGTCTCGGAAACACGGAAAGCATGCCAAGAATTGCATAATATGTTCATCACCAAAAGACATCCATGCGTGTTTGCTTTAGTTTGATTAACAAGACATGATGAAATAAAATCATATAGTATCTTCTTAAGTTACGCGTTTATCCAAAATTTCCATTTTTAAGTAAGTTTCTATTTTAGAAAGTTTTTAGTTATTCGGGACGTTAATACCATCCCGCTATATTTGTTAAGTTTGCATAAGTCAAAACGCACTAACTAGCCTTAATGTACTTAACTTCTAAGTCCGTTCCGCTAAATTCTTACCAAACTTACTATTTTTTAGTACTTTTATCATTTTCTTTCTCAAATATGTGACGCGTCATTAAACAATACCAATCAATATATAAGTGTTACTATATGTTTTGCTAATGTTTAGAAAGTCTAAAAATATCCAAAAACCCGTTTTACTATTCACATCAGCAACTATTCATTTGGTTTCGCCGAAAAAATGTTTCAAGTTTCATTTGGCCATAACTTGGTCATTTTAAATCCGTTTTTAAAGTGTGATATATGAAAAACTATCTATTCGAAACGAGCTCTTCAAAAACTACTTTTCACCTAATGAAAAACATATTTTAGGTCTAGCCAAAACCTCAAAACAATTTGGAACACCAAGCACTATTGTCAACAACGACCAAAATCCACAAGCCTACTTAACTTCAACAATAGTGCCTAATTAGCATTTAATCTCCATTCAATAGGAAGGGGGAAAAAAATTTAGAATCATAACAAAACCACACCTAAATCTAACCTAATCCCTTTATTTCTATTGTTGCAACACTCATCCCACTCTCATCTCACCAAGAATATAGAATTTAACTAGTGAAACAAATGGAACATCATTATTTATGAAATCTTGTCTTTAAAATCTTTCAAAAATTAAAACACAACATATGGATGTATGGATCTTTGAACATATAAGAAAAATGTAAGAAAACTACAAATAAAGATTCAAGATACTTTCAAGAATGAAGAACAAGAAGTGAAATCACAAGATCTATACCCCAAAATAATAGATCTAGAAAAACTCCAAATAATAACCAAACCCTAATTTGTAGATCTTGTATAAAACGCTTAAATCAAAGAACCAATGCTTCAAAACACCTGAGATGTTCTTAGAAATGAACTTGGAATGTGTGGATCTTGATAAAAATTAAAGATATGAAAAGTGTATGGGTGTGTGGTGGTGACTGTGGGTTTCAAGAGAGCAAGAAGAGAAAAGAATTTTGTTGGTGGCTTGTGGAATGAATGTGTAACCCTAGTGTATGATAAGTATGGTTTATATAGGGATTGAGCTAGGGTTTTTAGGCTCTTTCATGTTGACTAGTCAAGCACCAACACACATTTGAGGTGTGTGTGTTGGTTCGGCCATAGAAAGAAAAAGGGAAGAGCAAGAGAAATTTTAAGGAGCCATGGTGCATGAATTTCTAGCTAAGATTCATGTGTTAGTCAATTGAGAGTCAAGGTGTGTAAGAATCACATGGGAAATTCTAACTTGAGGAAATGTGCATGAGAATGACACTCTCATGTGTCACTTTCATCCACATGCATGGGATTTTCAAAAAAGATGCCTTTGATTTAATTTCAAGAGTGCATTTGGTTTAGGTTTAGGCGTCCATATGTATAAGGGAGGGATATGAACAAAAATTTTCACTTAATAATATGATATGGACGATAACTAAAGTTTACATGAAAAGATTTCGAGTTTTCGGGGTTACGTTAGGTCAAAAACGCGAAAAACGCAATTTAAACGTTAAAGCGTAAAAGTAAATATCGGGAGTGATCGTAAACTAAGAAACACTTAAAAAAGATAAAATAACTCATATAATATCTAAACTAATGAATATCTGATGCCGGAACGCGTCCGATGACGTTTTTCAGATTTACGCGGGTTTACTTTCCGGTAAACCGCCAGATTCAAACGTAACGTATAAAAGTCAAAAATAATTATCAAAAAAGTTTAAAATATTGACCTGAAAATCTCAGGGTGTGACAGTCATGGACCAGGCTAAGAAGCTAAGACTTTCTCCACCTCCAGCACTTGCAACTTTTGGAATGACAGCTAAGGAAAAGAAAAGGAAAAGGACGCAGTTTCTTAAAGAAGCTTTTGTCACTAAAGACATCAGAGTCGATGGGATGAATAGGAACCTGATTCCTCCCCCTAGGGTCGTGTCAATTAAAGGCCTTATCATTAACGAACCTGAGTCAGGAATCTTTTTTATGAATAGGAATACGAATATAGCCTTCCAAAGAGAAAGTGAGTTTCATCTGACTCCTACCATCCAGCTAATTTGAATTCAGAACCAAATCAAAGTTGAATCAGAGATTTCTAATGAGATGTTTAGAAAGCTGATCTATGTAATAGAGGCTAGGAGTGATTGTACAAAGGCTAGGGAGACTGTAGAAAAGAACCTAGATAATTTGGGCTAAAATGTAATAAAATCAATGAAGTTTCTTTTGTTAATCCTTCTGTCAATTATGTGTAAGAAGAAGTTGTGTACTCACTTACAATAATTATTACCTTAGCATAATTTATATTCAAATAGGGGGAGATTGTTGGGCCAATTCAGAGCCCTGTAATCAGCTCCTAAATTTAAACAGAAATTAGGCTAAGTATTGAAGAACCTCTGAATGGAGAACTCAGAGGTAATGAAAGAACCTCTGAGTGGTGGACTCAGAGGTAATGAAAGGACTCTCTGAGTGCAAAGCCTCAGAGAGCAACATCATTCGTATTCGAGTCAAAGACATCGTCAAGGAAGTCGAAGATTACTTGAAGACATACTCGTCAGTTGGGATGGATATCAGCTGGTATGTAGAAGGAATACGCTATGGTTCTAAAGTGAGTCAGAGGTGGCAATACTCTGACTTTCCTATTACCCTTTGAAGAAGAACAAGCTGAGCTTAAAGTGTTCTCTGATGTTTAGGCGGGAAATTCAATATCACCTAAAGGCGCGACAAAAGGTGATTTGAGTTGTTTGTACCAAGTACGAAGTTGGTAAAAGTAGTGAACAGTCGATAGAACTATTCACTAAAGTATGGGCGGTTAGTTTCCAAGATTGGACGTGCATTAAATGCCTTGTACGTCCTCCACTAGAATCTTGACACGTTGCAACTACCCCCAATAAGGACACAACCTCGTATTAGTGTAAATAGAGAATGTTGTAAGGAGTAAATGCTATTGCTTTTATTGTTGTTGTTATCATAGGCATTTACTCCTTTGTCAAACTTACACCATAGACCTCTGATCCTATCAGCTGGCTATATAAGTTCGCTTGTAAACTTGATACTCTATCAAGTTTACTTGTTCAAAGGGTGATCATACATTATCATTCAACTTGTGCGATCCATATCACATCGTAATACTTTAATTCTTAATCAATAAAGCATTACACGATTGAAAAGTTATTGCTTGTGTTATTTACATTAGATAAGTGTTATATTCCATATAGACGTGTTAATTGGGACTTTCAGAAGTTAATAGAATAATGTTAATATATGGTTTATGAGACGCAATCACAAGTTTATATAGAAGAAAATACCAGGTAGCAACCTTCTAGGATAGTAAGAAGTAAGAACGTACTAACATAATTAAGATGGTCATTTATTTGGTGCTGGTGCCATATTCTTGTTTTGATTTTTTTAATGCAAATGGTTACCCTCCATGTTTTCTTCGGCGGCTAGTTCTTTGGCTTTATGTTTGTTTTAGAAAGCAAAAAATCCAAATCCTAATTTATTTCTGGAAGTTTCAACCTGTTGAAGTAATTTCACGTAAGCTTCGGTCCCCGAGTCTTACGCTTTTCCTGCGCACCTTAGCTAAAACTAAAACAAAGGGAGTTGATATGCACACTACACAAAATGCTAATTCACACCACAAAATCACATGTATAATGCATATGGTACAACACCACATATGTATTTTTGTGGTGTCCACTTCATTTGTGTGGTGTGCATATCAACTCCCTAAAACAAAACATCGTTGGCTCGCACTAGGTTTGAATTTATAACCAAACTCCAGTGTGAGAATAAACATTTGATTGGTATGTGTGTTTTAAGAGATAAAGTAGAGAGAGTAGTAAGGAGTGGAGGGTGTGCGTGTGAATGTCATGTTTGTGGGTTAACAGCTCCGTTTATGCTACATGGGCTCGACTCTACGACACGAGCATTGTGTAGACAAGGTTGTCGTCTAGGTGCAGCGTAAGAATCGTTGTTGGGCATGAAACTTTGCTTTTGGGGCTCGGGTTGTCGCGATGTACTAGGTAGTCATTGTGGACCATGTACTGTTCCATTCGTACCTCATCGTAAAATTGTTGTCATACCTTAATCTTTTTGCAAAAAAGACGACTAAGTGTGATCATCTCTTTCAAATATCCGAAAAAGGCTATACCTCATCAAAACCTCTTGTTTGAATTGTTGGCTATGGTAAAACGGGTGTCGTACATTTTTCTTATGAAAATGCGAATTAAAAGTAGTTGTTTTTCTTGTTTTGTACGATTTTTTTATGAAGAACACGGGTGTTCTTCTCTAACTAGAAGCACTTTTAACTGTGTATCGTATACTCAATTTGGAGTCGATAGGGGTGTTCACGAGTCGCGCTTTTACACTACTACACAAATAGGCTAATGCAACAAAAATATGCAATGGTAATTTTTGGAAATTTACAACCATTTTGTAACGAATTACTAACACCATCGCAACGGTATACAAAGCGGTTGCAAATCCATTGCAAAACACAAACTAATTTATTTTACATTTATTTATATTCGTCCCGTTGCAATTTCGTTGCAAATTTACAACGTAATTGTCATGGAATATTATAACTAAATATAAAAGAAAGTATTTCTAATTTTTGTTGCAATTCCGTTGCAATTTTCCAAAACTTGTAACGGATTTACAACGGAAGATGAAAATAAAATGTAAAAGAAATTATTTGTCATTTCCGTAGCAAATCCATTGTAATTATTTGGAAATGTTCAACGAATATGCAACTGCATGATGAAATTATATATATAAAAAATGAATATTTCATTATGTTGCAAATACGTTGTGAATTTTTAGTGTTTTGTAACGAATTACCTACCGATAGCAACACATAAAAACAGTTGCAAGTCCTTTAAAAACACAAAACAATTTTCTTTTACTTTCACAGATTAAGTTGCAAGTTTTTTAAGTTTGCAACAATCTGTATATGAAATGTAAAACGACTGATCAAGTATGTAAGTTTAGTTTTATGTTTTGTTTCCATTAATCTTTTAAAAGATCCCCTTAAGAGTGTATTAGAGCTTGTAGTCGAGTTCTTATGTGTGAAATATAAATGAATGATTAGGTGGGTGATGTCAATCATATATTCCATTTTTCATTAATCCAGTGAAGACCCCATGAAAGGTTAGGGAGCGTCATATCCAGGGTAATGCTCATATAGACACGAATGAGTTTGTGTACTTACTATGTGTAAATGATGAAAATGACTTCTCCTTTTCACGAACAATGCTCATCTTTCTGTAGTAGGGCGTACTTTTTGCATAATCCCGTGACCGATAACTTGATAGTTTAGATTGCACCAAAACATAATTATTTTGATGGCTTTTACTTTGTTACCCCACCTAAATTAGCGATCTCGGCATTTTATTTTGATATGATGGTTTTATTCGATAAGTTATTCTCATTGTAGTGAAATTTTGATACCTGGATTAGAAGAATCTTGATTATACATTCATTTGACGTTTTATAAAAAGAATCGTTGATAAAATCATCAAAGACAACAAAGGATAGATTGAGGAGAAATCAGTTAGAAGGTTTAATTGATCGATATGTGGTGTGAGTTGGTATGTTAGAGTGCTTTAGCATTACGAGTTATATGACAAGTAATGTCAATGAGCTAAACCATTAGCCTCGCTAAGAGTAAACTCCTTCGACTAAGCTATGACATGAGATTAAGTACCCGAGTTATTGAATAAATATTGTATTTTAGTATAATAAAGGTATCCAACGCTTACCATACAAGGTAGTGCAAGCATTGATAATACTTTGTGATGTACCCTTTTACCTCATGGACCTAGAAGTATACATGATAGGATACTGAACACAAGGATAACTATTTTGTCTAATGTTCTATAATAGGCACCTTGACCTTAGTGTGTGATCATGCTTTTTAGTGTAATGTTGTTTGCTTGATTGATCCTTCAGTTCATAGGAGGTTCCTTCAC
>BQNB010194460.1:0-11450 GCA_026074375.1 Tanacetum coccineum
AAATTACATAAACTCAACACATTGCTAAATGTATGCTAGTGTCAAATTTTCATGTTGGACACTAACCATTTGTGATGGTTATGTGTTGGTGATGCTGGAGGGTGGTGGGTATATACACAAGTGTGGATCAACTAAAAAGTTTGCTCTTTTCAAACTTTAGAAAGGGCATCCCACTTAACAGTTGTTCTTTCCTTTTCTTGTTTTTTCATTTTAGTAACGGGGCACGATGAATATCAAGATACAATACTCCGTTTTAAATTTAGATGTCGCTCTCTTGTGTCTAGCGCTGTGTATTATGAAGTAACTCCCCCGGACATACTTCCGCTGCGACACGCATTTTTTGGGGTGTTACAGATTGGTATCAGAGGACTGGTTATAAAGAACTAGGTTGCATATTTTACCCTAAACTATAACCGTTTTCGCAAATATTGCATCACATCAAACATTTTCAAAGTGCATACACACTGTTTGCTTATGTGCTTACATTACGTGCTGCATTAAGTGCTTACATGTCATACATATATATGATATATATATATATATATGCTTGCGTACTTTGCGTATATCATGCGCTTATTTATATAAGAGTTATTTATATAAATACCAAAGCACCTCTTAAGGCATTGTGATTTGCACAATGGCCTCATTTATTTTAGACATTGTGAGTTGCACAATGGCCTCATTCTACTCGTCAGACATTGTGAATTACACAGTAGTCTCACTTTGTTCTCAGGCATCGCAAGTTAAATCAATTGTCTTTAAGAATATTATTTTCTTCATAGTTATATACAATATCGTATTACACAAAGACCTAATTTCCCGGAAAAAAAAATTGACCTTACCGCGAAGGTCGATCCGCGCATCAGGTGGGCATGTGACCGACTTTGGGCATGTGACTGAATTTGGGAATATGATCATCAAGACAAATCAAAACATAAACACCAAAGCAAACACAACACTTAATGCTAAAACGATCCTGAAAAGATTCACTAAAACGACAAACGGCTAAAGATTCAGACTACGATGTCAAGTGATTACGAAGTTGATTTGGTATCCCTTATTTGCAATTGAAGTTGGATTTCACAAAGGCGTCTACTTATTTCATCATCGTGACTTTCTTCTATTTTCTATCGATTGATGACTTGCTTGAACGTATACAGTTATGATTAAGACTTGGATTATCTAGTTTCCAAAAGTCAAGGGGTGGTTGGATGAAGACCTGGATAACTATCACTTAAAAGAGTTACGTTAGTTAGTTTAGTTAGTCGTGACCGAGACTATAAATACCCCCTCCATACTTCCACGGAGGGGTGAAGCTCACTTTTGTAAAGTGTAAAAGTGTGTGTTTTCTCTCTACAAAAACACACATCTTCCATCCTTTTCCTTTTCTCTATAATTCAATGACTACTTTTCTTTTCCATTTTACCAAGCCTCCAGATCCGTTGTTCTAAGGGTGAATCTTATGTTAACATATACATCATCTAAATCTGAAAAAAATCTCTCCAAGATTACATAAGATCTTTCAAGATTTTGCAAATCAAAATTTAGATTTTGTTACTGTAGGCCGGATCCGCTGGTGCCATTGGGTTTTCGAGCCGGTGCCATTGCTACAGTATCGCCGGTGCCATTCAGCTTTTTCTATAAATAGAGGAGTTTTTCCACTCCGTTTTTCATCACTCAAAACACACTTTTTCACCCTTTTTACACACACTTTCTCTCTAGTTTTAGGACATTTAGATATGTAGAAACACACTCATTAATCACTTCCATTTTGCATATGATCATAATGCTTCTAACTTTTATTTTGTTGTAAGCATACTTTTATGATGATCTACCAAAGCAAGCCTTGAAGATCTTTCCCTTTCCATCCACCACCAAGCATATACTTATGAAGAAAAACATAATTAAAGATCTCATCATCATCATCATCATCCATTTGAAGGCTTCCATTAATGGAAGTTTATTTAGATTAGGCATTTGTATCCATTAGACACATTGTCTTGGATCATCATTATAATCACATTTTGTATCACCAAATAGGATTAGATGGTTTATGTGTTTGTGC
Organism: Tanacetum coccineum; assembly: GCA_026074375.1. Classification (NCBI taxonomy): domain Eukaryota; kingdom Viridiplantae; phylum Streptophyta; class Magnoliopsida; order Asterales; family Asteraceae; genus Tanacetum; species Tanacetum coccineum. The sequence goes on from BQNB010194460.1 coordinate 2,066, forward strand.
CATAAAACACATGATTTGTTATGTTGGGTTTGGGTTGGTTTACCCGGTGTGTAAGGACTCGGTATCTAGCTTTGTACCGGATAAAGTATAAGCGATGATGGGTTGGTTCTACCCGGCGTGTAAGAACTCGGTATTTAGCTTTGTACCGGAAAAAGTGTAAACAATGTTGTGTAAATCTCAAGTTGGGTACTTGGGGAGTGGAGTAGGGCGGAGAGGAGCTCCATGACCGAACCACTATAAATCATCGTGGTCGGTTTGTATTTCCTCTTACATTTTGCATTACCTCTTACATTTTGCATTACCCTTTATTTACATTTATGTCATTATAGTTTTGCTTACATTATATGCTTGTTGTGTGTTGATTGTGATCATGAATGCATCGCATAGTCTAAACATCTTAGTTGTGGAAAAGTTAAGGCTTAGTACGTGTGAGCTTTATGTTTAAACTATTGTTTGATGTACTCTTGATGTTTATGATTGTGTTATGACTACTTGGTTATTCTATACTTTCATATAAACATGAATATGTTTGGTACTTTTCATATTACGTCGCGATTGATCAGGGATTTGATACGAAAAGTTTTTGATTTTTAAACGAAAACGTATTCACCCCCCTCTACGTTTTCCACAATTGGTATCAGAGCCAGGTTGCACTAGTTTTCAAAACAAATGGTTTTCAAAACCGAGTACGATCCATGTATCAATCTATCCGAAAAACGGGACTTAATATGAAAAGTATATTATTCTTAGAAGTTTTATTTCTTGAATATCTTTGTTATACAAGCTTGAATAATGTTCAAAATTTATGATATAAACTTACCTTAAAGCCTACCAAGTGTTATACCTTTTCGTCGGGTCAAAATATGAGCTTTTTGAATAATTGATCAGACCAGCCGGTTCTGTTCGACAACAAGCCGGTGCCTTTGTAGGAAACCGGCTAGCCGGTTCTACAGTACGCTTTTCAAAATTTTGTCAACTTCAAAAGCCCGTAAAATATAAACCGTAAATCCGTACGAGTCATGCCACCTACCGTTTCGAAGATAATTGAGTCTACTTTCTAATAGAATTAGTTAGAGGAACTGAATATAGGTTTAAGTAAATCTAAATTTCAAAAATACCCCAAAGTGTCCAAAATTTCAAATTTCGTATTAACATAAAAACTCAAACTTTTGAGTCGGGCAACTTGGGTTGGTATCCTTTGAACATTAACACATTCCTCTTTAACATTAAAGTATTTTGGTCATTAATCAAGCTTGGTATACATTGTCATACTCAAACACAAGGCGAAAAGAAAGTTTCGTATGATACGGTATACGATTAGTTGCTCTTGTTTGCATTGCTTGTATATATTGATTGTATGCATATCTCTCATTGTATTTGAGCTTGCTTATTTGTGAAATATAAATGTCAACCGTGTCATGTTTATTTCCCCGCTTGTATGTCAATTTATATGCTTAAAGAAAATAATATGGTTTCTAAATGAGTGTTTGGGTTAACTCATATCTTTGTCAAAAACTAATTTCCGTAAATGTTTTGTCATCTCATATTAGTAATGATATAAATATAATGTGTGATATGCTATATGATTACTTGTTTCATCTTATTTAGTTTCATATACTCTTTGCTTCCTAAATGTGATCTTGTTATTTGAGATGCCATGATACTTGTATGTATTTGTCGTCTTCATGTTTTTGCACAATAGGGCTTATGCTAGATCTCGTGCACCTCAAATAGGCATATATCTCTTCCTTTGAATTTGCTTTGTCGCATCATCTCAATTCTTTTACAAAATCTTAAGAATAAGACCAAGTATGCTAGTAGAATGTCTACTTGTTTTCCTTGTTTTCATATTGTGGTTTTGTTTGCTTGTTTTTGATTCATATGTTCTTGTTTGCCATGCTAGTTGCTCTTTTGTTTGTCTATTCCATGTTTTCGCCTAATGAAGATCATCCTAGGCATCGTACATCTTTTATAGGCATACCTATATTTCTTTGTGTTTAATATATCAACTCTTGCATAACCTTAATATCATAGGAATTAAGTAAGTTAGTTAAGTATTTTTCTTATGCTCTTGAAAGTGGGATTGGCAACTTGAATGTTTCATCCAAAATACTCAAGCAAAGATGAAATGTAATGTTGTCTAGTTTTAGTTTTAAAAGTATTTTTCAAAACGAATCAAAGTAATAAATTATTGTTTTGGTTAATACGGGTCAACACTAGTGTTTGGCAAAACCCATAAAGAACGATTCCGCGCTTCATTTTGACCAAGTGTGTCTTCGATTTTTAAGCATATATTTTAAGAATAAATTCCAGAAGCTCTTGTTAATTACTCTTTCACATATAACTTATAAATACCAAGTACTATATTACTAGGGAATTTCATAATCATATGAGGCCTATTCGAGGTGTCGTATCAACGAGTTGTGGATTTATGATTTAAAGTGTCATGGCTCCTCATACGTTCACTACATGACCTCTAGATTACGATAGCCCGAACGATAGTATGATGACCCATTAAAAATTGTTTTATGAAAATATGGTCTCAATGGATTTGTAAAATATTTTTCTTAACTTTTTAACAAATGGTCAATTTTCGATCATGGCATTTCCGCGTAAGGTTTTAAACATTCTTAGTCTTGCTAAAAGGGGGGGGGGGACATTTCAAATATACTTCATTAAAATTATCTACACATTTTTGACAGTGTCATTTCATATTGTCAATCCTCTATAACCACTAGTTCACCATCTTGGTCTCTATCTCTCACACATCACTAATGATATGCTTTCTATACTAGTTGTAAATATGACCCTTCCTTTGTTAATTTATCGTAACAACTTGCTTTGCATACTCATGTGTTGATTATATGTTCTTGTAATTAGGTAACAATTTGATTAACTAAAAAATGCATAAACCGTAGAGAGGTTTTATTTCATTTTTTTGTGTTACTAAATGTCAAGGAATAAACATGATTTACATGATGCTTGCATTAGAAGTAATTGTGTCTCTTATATGATGTCTTGTATGATCTCATTATTTTTCATTTTAATACATGGTGATTTTTGATATGAATGTGTCTAGGCTTGATAGTTCTTATTCCTTGTTGGCATTCCTTTATTCTATTCGTATGGCATTCTAGTTTATGCATGCTCAATCATAGTTTACATGATATTCTCATGTTTTTCCTTATATGTTAATGTTACATGATTTATTTGCTACTTTTGCACTCATATTATGTCAAAGCATTTTTTTATACTTGTAGAAGTTTAGGATCTTCTTTTTGAAAACTTATTGTTTTTTATAAGAACCAAAATCGACAAACAAGCAAATGAACAACACAACAAGGTTGATACTTATTTTTGACAAATGAACGAACTCAAATGCAATATGAGATCTCGTGCTTATTTGTTTCCTTCGTCGCAAATCTTTCACATCATTGTTAGTGCAATTATTTTTCTAATCTAAATGATCTTCTTCCTTATGCTTGTGTTTGGTTGAACTATTTAGAACATGCTCTTGTATGAATGTTTCTTTTTCTTGTATCACTTATGTTTGAATTCTTGAATGCTTGTTTGTTGTCTAAATTGCTTATGCTTGATCTTTATGCTTATCATGCGTCTCGATTGTCTATGTCTAGTATAGTGTAAAATCATATGTCCTAACAGTTGAATCTCTTCCATAAGACTAACTGTTTAAGCTAGTTTCAACTTTTTCCCTCCTCCTCACTTAGCTTAAGAGTTTTTCTAATTGTGTGTCTATTTACGAACATGTTCTGTTTTTTTTTATTTTTATGTTTTTATATGTCTATATATGAGTTTGCTTGTTTAGTCCTTCGTGTGATAATACTTGACCAAGTTTCATTCGTATGTGTTGGTATGTTTGATCTATCATGTTGTTAAATGATATTTTTGCTCTTATTTTATGAAGGACTAACCTCATACACCAATCTATATCTCTTATTACATGTTCATACATGTAGCATACATTGTTAGTTGCTTGCATTGTCATCACTATCTTCCGCCCCATACTTCACTACTTATAAATTTATCATGTTTATCTCCTCATTTTCTTCATCAACCAACAAGGTAAGGTTTTTAGATAAACCTTCGTGCGTCTATCAATATTGAGTCATCTATTAAGCCTCTCTTACGAGAAAAATCATGATAAATCTTTTCACAATCAACCACTATCTCTACCAACTGGCTACCTAATCGTCCCTCCATCATCACTAAATATGTCTCATTCCCTCCATCATCACTAAATATGTCTCATTCTATCTCTCCCATCACCCCTCCGAGAATCTCTCCAACCAAACTATTGATCACTCCAAAGTCAACTCCACCACCTTTGACCTCACCTTGTCCCTAGTCACATCACTCCATGTCACATCACTTAGTCCCTAATAATAGAAGTTGACCTCTAACATAATCTAATCATTAGATTCTTCCTAAACAAGTAAAAAAATGCAATTCTTCTATAAAAGGAACTTATTCTCATCTTCTCCTCATCATCCTTTTTTACACTATGCCTAAAGAAAACAAATCAACCTCAAAAGAACCACTAGAATAATAGCGCTAGGCCTTGTTATTTAAACAATTCGTGAAATCGTCAACCTCCTCTACCAACCTTTCTTAACCTCCACAGACTATTACATCGGGACTTTACCAACTTCTCCAATCTTCAACTTTTCTCTTTCACCGATCATTTCACCAATTCATCGCAATAGTGATTTATTGACCACTCCTAAAACAACACCTCCACCCATTGATTCAACCTTCACCTCACCTTCTCCATCCAAACAATCCTCATAACTTGCCATAATCTCGGACCCCATCGAACTTATCTTCTCACATATCTTGAAACTCGTAAACCTCTTTTGTCAAAAGCCAAGTGAATTTTGTAATGAAATGCATCTCATTCTCAAACACACCCTTACTACCTTTAGTATGTTCGGCATTCTTGTCTACGGATGAAATTTTCCTTCTCATATCATCTCTTTTTAGGTTCAAGCATATACAACCTTGTGGTCTATGGCTTACTCATCCAAGGATGAAGTTTGCATCATTCTTTTTCCTTTTTGTAGGATCATCTTGACGCCCTCGAGCAAGGGGGAGCATTCGTCATATTAAGTCGTCTATACATTTTGTTGTATATGACATATTTGTCTAAGGACAAAACCTGTTATTGCACTAATTTTTGTTTTGTAGGATCATACTTGACACCCTCAAGCAAGGGGGAGCTTTCGTCGAGCATTTAAAGCCATTTCTCATGTTTTGACACATCTTTCTCATCTAATCTTCTCTCTAATCAACTGATCTCTCTCTCTCTCTAGCATCTCTTTCTAAATCTTGTGTAGGTAATTCACTTCAAGAAAGGAATTGCCAAATATACTAAAGTTTCAAGCACGCCTCAAAAGTGTCTTGATCTTGATTCTTCTTCTTACTTCATTCAAGACTACATATTATTTTTCATCATATCTTGACGCCTCAATCTAGGGGAGCACTCGTCATGGGGGAGCATGCACGCATTCATCATCATTCTTACTCTTCTAGAATCCTTTGCGAAGATGTCATTTTCTTCATCATATAGTTTTCATAAATTTTTTTTTGCACAGAACTAACCATGTTGTAGGTTAAACTTTCAAGGATCCGCTATAAACCAAGGAAAAAAACCTAGAGGATTCAACAATCATAAAGGATTGAAGTAGGCAAATAAACTTCACTAAGGATGATGCAAGCTCTTCTTTTTAGGATGAATGAAGTTAAACTCCAAGGACACACCCTTTTTGCTTCGACAAAAGGGGGAGAAGAGTGTAAACGAAGAAGGTAATGTAAAGGTAGTAAGCGGATACAAGTAACTTTACATCTTACGGTATATTACGTTTACACATTTGTTTGTCATCATCAAAATGGGGGATATTGTTAGTGCAAATATTACGATATTTAATCTACACATTCTCTTTTGTTTTAATAATGACAAACATGTAACTTGTAATACATAACGTAAAATGTACAAGTTACTCGTCATGATATTTTGTCTCAACATACATCAACAACTCTCGACATCTCGAATCCTCGTATGTTACAACACAGGTTCGTACATGTTTGTTATGTTTCATTATGATTAAATCTCGTTTCACATTTGCATCTACAAGTATTTTATTTAAACAAGTAAACTTTATTTTGACAAGAACTCAACTAGACATTTTACTTTACAAAAGTTTACTTACACTTTAAATATACAAGTTATTTTTTTACTTTAGGAAAATAGAATAGAAAATGATTTTTTACATCATGCATTACATCATCTAAATCTGGAAAAAATCTCTCCAAGATTACATAAGATCTTTCAAGATTTTGCAAATCAAAACTTAGATTGTATTACTGTAGGCCGGTGCCCTTGCTTTTGGCTGTCGGTGCCCTTCTTCAATAGCACCGGCGGAACCGGGCTACAGTGGATTTTCAGCCTATAAATACCATGCTATTTCTCACCATTTGAACACACCTTTCACATATTTTTCTCTGCATTTCTCACTCATTTAGATCAGTAGCAGTAGTCATTAAACACCCTCATTCTCATGTGATCATAATGCTTCTAACATTCATCTTATTGTAAGCATACTCTTATGATCCAACAAAAGCAAGCCTTGAAGATCTTGCATCTATCCACCACCAAACATACCCTATTGAAGATATACATGATGGAGATCTCATCATCTACATCCATTTGAAGGCTTTCATCAATGGGGAAGTTAATCTAGATTAGGCATTCATATCCATTAGACACACTTGTCATGGATCATCATTCTATACTCATTTGTATCATCTCTTTGTATCATTTGATTTAGACTAGATGGTTTATGTGTTTGTGCCATAAAACACAAGGTTTGTTATGTTGGGCCATAAAACATAACGGGGTTTTGGGTTGGTTCTACCCTTTGTGTAAGAACTCGGTATTTAGCTTTGTACCGGAAAAAGCGTAAGCAACGTTGTGTAAGGTTTTCTCCGCCAAGAAGGGAGCTTGTTGATCTAGTGAAGTAACTCTCAAGTTGGGTACTTGGGGAGTGGAGTAGGGCGGAGAGGAGCTCCGTGACCGAACCACTATAAATCATCGTGTCCGGTTTGCATTTCCTCTTACATTTTGCATTACCCTTTATTTACATTTATGCTTGCATAATATGCTTGTTGTGTGTTGATTGTGATTATGAATGCATCGCATAGTCTAAACATCTTAGTTGCTGAAAAGTTAAGGCTTAGTACGTGTGAGCTTTGTGTTTAGACTATTGTTTGATGTACTCTTGATGTTTATGATTGTGTTGTGACTACTTGGTTATTCTATGCTTTCATATAGACATGAATATGTTTGGTACTTTTCATATTACGTCGCGATTGATCAGGGATTTGATACGAAAAGTTTTTGATTTTTAAACGAAAACGTATTCACCCCCCCCCCCTCTACGTTTTCCACATATTTTATTTCTATCTAATGACTTAGATTAAATCCTATGTTAATTTAATTAAAATCCCCACTTTCATCTTATTTTTTAAAATTAAAATATCTCTCAAACCGTTAATCGTTACACAAATTTAATTATACCATCGCGAAGAGAATTAAATTATCTTTCTATAGACGGGCACTTTTATATACTTTCGACGAACTTTTTTTTAAATTTCCAGCCAGAAAAAATCACATGTGATTTACTCCCTCCGTTCCAAAATTATTGTCCCTATTGACTTTTCAAGTCTTTTTCTTCCAACTTTGTCCTTAAATATTTTTTGTTTGTGTTATATAATACTTAATGAAAAGTATATGAATCGATTTGTTTTTAAATGTATTTTCATAGTTATGATTTTCATCAAGTATTATATAACACAAACACAAATATTCAAGGTCAAAGTCAAAAGAAAAAGACTTAAAAAGTCTATAGGGGACAATAATTTTAGGACGGGGGAGTATTACTTTAAAAATCACACGTAAATTTGTAAATTCACATGCGATTAATGAATTTATGAAATCACACGTGATTTATTACTTTAAAAATCATAAGTGACTTTTTGAAATCACATGCGATTTATGAAATAGCACGTGATTTTTAAAAAACAACAAATCACAAGTGATTTTACAAATCACGTGTAATTTTTTTTGGCAGAAATTTTAACACTAAAAAGTCGTCAAAAGTATATAAAAATGACCGTCTACTGAAAGATAAAATATTATCGTCGTTAATTTAAAAATCACATGTGATTTCGTTAAATTACATGTGATTTTATGAAATCACATGTGATTTATGATATCACTCATGATTTTTTTTAAATTACGTGTTTGATACTTTTAATTTTCTTGAATCTGAGGCGATGGAGCTACTCAACATAGTCTAATAGGTTATGAATAACAATGTTATGAAACCCAAATCCAAAAATGTAGTTTCCAAATGAATTAGCTTTGCAATTAAAAAGGACTAATGACACAACTTGTATCTCATTTTACTTCCAATACTATGTAAATAATAATAAATAATAAAAGTTATTTGTTTATGTTTTAAAAAAACAAAAAACCAGAAAATAAAAAAAACCACAAGTGATTTTACAAATCACGTGTGATTTTTCTGGGCGAAAATTTCAATTCTAAAAATTAGTCAAAAATATATCAAAGTGTCTGTCTACTGAAAGATAAAAATATTCTCGTCACAATGGTGTATTTTTCGTATTTTGACGATTTACCGTTTGCAAGATATGTTTTTTTTAAAGGTGGAAAGTAGGTTTTTTTTATTTGATGAAAAATGGATGGCTATGATGTGTTCTTTTGTTCTTTGAGATGAAATTGTTATATATATATATGTATTTATATGTATATATATGTATATATGTATATATATAATACGTATATATGTATATATATAATACGTATATATGTATATATATAATATATAATACGTATATATGTATATATATATGTATATGTTAGGTTTAAGAAAAAGACTCGGTCACCCCGTCTATTTTCATGCTTAACGTAGCTCGTAGTTTTATTAGTAATCGTATGATTTATGGTGTTGGACCGGGTCTTTACCCACTGTAAGCCCATACCATAGCCCGTTTTATGGGCATTTTGTAAGACATATTTAAACCCTCTCCACACATGGAGAGGGTGTTGGAAGAATCATTTTTACACACACAATTTAGTGTATTTTTCTCTAGTTTTCTCCCAACCATCTCTCTCTAACTTTCTCTCTCTAGTTCATGTTTGTATGAAAATATAGGAACCTACAATTGGCATCAGAGCCACGGGGTGGATAAGTGCTTATTTGTAGTTTTACTTTAGCTTATTTGGTCTGCTTAATTTTTTTTCTCTTTCTATTCGTGGCTTATTTTTTCATTTGGGCTTCAAAAA
>BQNB010194462.1:0-11449 GCA_026074375.1 Tanacetum coccineum
TCTACGAGGGTATGTTCCTATTTACTCTTTTACATTCCTTATGTGTTTAATGTATGTTAATTATATATGCTAGACTCGATATATCCGCTGCGTACTTGTTAGAGTTAATGGTTAACTTGATTGTTAAATTCCAACAACGATGTATAAAATTACATCCTATACCGCGTATAAGGTTCCTGATGTTTCATTATTATTTTTTCGGGTGTTTCGCTTTCCATGAAGGAGTCGAGTCAAAGCACAAGCGATTCCTAAAATGTTAAACCAAGTTGCAGAGTGGTATTCGCATCAAAACAAAGTTTAAGATAACATGAGAGGGTAATCGAGTCAATATAAGTTATATATAAGACGCTTTGAAATCGAGAGCTATGTATTACGAGAAACCAGGCAATCAATAAAGAGGTGTTGTGCAGTTTCAATTGTGTCATCACAAGTTGGGCAACAAGGACCCCAAATACTAATTAACACTTGCTGTTTTTCTCATTGTAGATTTTCCATAAAATAATCAATTGAAATGAGGCATATGTATGTTTTTATTTGGTATTAATTTAAGCGTTCTAAACTTGTGAATCTAGTTTGGTACAAAAGTGTGTATCAGTATCAGTTGAACGATAACTGTCAAAGTTTTTACTATTAGATAATGAAGCCCGTTGGTTATCATTTATTATTCATCACTATTTATAGATTACAAGGTAGAGTAAACCCTAGTGGATCCAAAACCCACAAACCATGCTTAGGCCTATTTATCTCCTAATACTCCCTCGCAGTCCGAGGGGCGAAATCGCGAAAGTAAACTAGAAAAGAAAAAAAAACAAAACATTAACATAATAAAAGCATAACTTGATGAAGACATCCAACTAGGGCTGAGCATATGGACCGTTCGACCGGACCGAACCGGACCGACCGGACCGGACCGAACGTATTTCGGTCCGGTCCTCGGTCCGGTGTTTTGGACCAATTCGGTCTTCGGTCCGGTCCGGTCTTACCAAAAAACCCGATGATTATGCCTTATAGGACTGGACCGGACCGAGGACCGAACCGGACCGGACCGACCTGGACCGGTCCGGCGTTTTGGACCATTTCGGTCTCGGTCCGGTCCGGTCTTGGCCGGTCCGGTCCGGTTTTAGACCAATGCTCACCCCTACATCCAACAACAAGCGTCTTCAAACAAATCTTCAAACTTGAAGTCACGAACTGATAAACCTGGATAAACCGATATAACTGAAGCACGAACAACAATATACGATTTTATGGATTTGTGACCTTAGCACAAATCACAAACACAAATCACAGTTGTGTGGATTTGTGATCTTAGCACAAATCACCAACACAATTAAAAATAAACAGATGATCGTGTGGATATGTGACCTAGCACAAATCACCAACACAAATAAAAATAAACAAATGAATGTAGGGTTTTTTGGAATGGTAGAATGGATTTAGGGTTTGACAGGGTGGTCTGAGGGAGGCTGCTCAACGTAGCTACCTAGGTCTGAGGATTAGACCCGCTCCGATGCCATATTAGAATAATAAAACCCGTTGGTTATGATTTATTATTGATCACTATTTAACACTAGTGAATCAAAAGCCCACAAACCGGGCTTGAGCCTATTTATCTCCTAATATGTACAGGGTTTTATAATTAGACTTTGATAAATAAAAAATAAAAAAAAATCCCGGTGATCATAAGAAAATAATTTAAAAAGCGAAATTTAATCAACATCTCAACATGCTAATCAAACTTTAACTAATGAAGTAAATTGTTTAAGATATGTGTCTTGCTATGAATAGTGACCCCTTAAGCATGCAAATTTTTCATGCATAATCACTATTATAGCAATCACCAACATCTTGAATCCTTCGAGAGAATGATAATTACGGTTCACAGATTTGTCGTGCGCGACTAGACGCTGCATCACAAAGTCATCGTCACTATCTTTCTCTCTTTTATCATAAACATCTTTTGTCAGTGTGACTTCATATGTTTCCTCTTCTTCACATTCATGTACTTCAAACTCGTCCGCATACGAGTGAGGCGGAGGTGGTCCGTCCTCAATACGCTCCCACTCCTCCAAATCCATACCCCACTCATTGTAGTCCACACCCACCATTGCCAAAGCTTCAATAGAATACGACATGATACTTGATATTCAGCTGAGATATGAAGTATTTGAGCTTATGATTTAATTACTGCTTGTGTGTTTATATATAGAGTTGTACGTGTTCTTCCAAATATGGCTCTTGTAGGATACGAGTTGGAATTTAACCCGCGCGTTGTCGCGGGAGTTAAGTTTTTTGCATTGTTGTTGTGCAAGTTTCGGTTTGGTAAATATCAATATTCGTCTCATTTTATTGTGTTCAGATAGCATTTATGACGTATATGTTTTTTATTAAAAAAATTTATGTAAAAAAGTTGAGAATAAAGAGAAACTTGAGGAGCCTTTTTTATTTTATTTTTTTAAAAGTTATGTAAAAAAAGTCTGATAAACAATTTGTGCAAGTTTCGGTTTGGTAAATATCAATATTCGTCTCATTTTATTCGTGGTTCAGAAGCATTTATGTCCGTATATTTTTTATTTAAAAAATTTATGTAAAAAAGTTGCGAATAAAAGAAACTTGAGGAGCCTTTTTTATTTTATTTTTTAAAAATTTATGTAAAAAAGTCGTAAACAGTTAAAAGTTGAGGGTCCGTTTTGTAAAAAAAAAAAATTTAGTTTGGGCCAAAATTTGAGCTATTTTTTGGGTCGGGTACTGTAGCACTGTAGCAAGCACTGTAGCAGACCATTTGAGAAATGTAATATAGAGTAATTATATATTAGCACTTTTCCTAGTTGAAATGTAAACTCTCCTCTTCAAGAAAAATGGCCTTTCTAAAACCCCACAAAAAGACAAAAAACTCAATTTCTCAATCCCATCTTTGACCGAAACATTTAGGGACTACTTATTGATCATTAGAGACTACGTGTAGTCTCTACAAATTCGCTAAAAAACAAAACTTTTGTTTCTAAAATATTTGACTTTGACTATCACTTATAGGGACTACATGTAGTCTCTATAAGTTTTTTTTTTGAACGGCAAATGGAATTTTATTAAAAAAGGGCTAGAAAGAAACTAGCAGACGATATACATGCAAAAACGATCCAACAAACAAAGAACGAAAAGGAACAGAAAAACTCTAACGAAACGAACTCGCAAAACAACCAAAGGCTATTAGAATAAGAAAGATCCCACCATGGCGCCAACTGAATTAACTCCCATGAACGTAACCGAACACCCGAGGCATCATATCAAAAAGCGATCTAACCGGCATCCTTTATTTGTCTCGATAAGGCATTATGAAGAAGAATAGCTTCTTTAACGTTGCCATAATAACTCCAAATCTGAAGATCGCTAGGAAAATAATCTTTCCACGAACGTAGTTGCGCGAGAGAGAACAACCCGTGTATATTTCCATTGGGGTCTCTATAGCTCCATCGTTTATCAGAATCTATCTCGTCACTAGTTAGAGGACCAATATAATCAATCCACGAAGAACCAGACTCAACAGCAATATTTAAATCATTACCCGGGGGTGTAGATGGAGGCGCAATGATGGAGTCTTTTTCAGGAGCAATAACTGGCGTAACATCCTCATTATCATCAGTGGTAACATTACCACAATCACCCTGAGAATGAACTCCAAGAATCTCACCAGCATCATCTTCCAAATTCTTTTCCATGCAATCCTTAATACACCCATCATTATACAAGACCGAATCATCACGAATCTCGCCTTCTTCAAAGGAGTCCACAAGATCACTTTCCACCCCACGAACATCCTCCTCTCGCAAAACCCGACTAGAAGGCGACACCGAATCATTGTTAACATTCTTAGGGGAATCTGAATCACAACTATCGACATCCAAATGCTCCTCATTTTCCAAACTTTCATCCAAACTAGGACCCTCTGCATCCTTCCTTTCCAGAGGATTAGACTCGGAATTGACCTCCATCGATTCAATATTGGGCGCCCAATATGCAAACTCAGTAGCGATAATACGATAAGTCCGATTACGATATGAAACTATAAAGGACTCTATCACACGATGTAAAGACTCTGTAAGGACACAAACCTTCCCATGAGACATTGGTCCATCACTTACCATATCCGTAAACACGCTGCTTCCCCACCGACCACCCAACTTCTTATAAACCTCTGGAGCCCATGATGCCAATGGCAGACCCACCAGGTCTATCCAAACACATCTTTCATCTGGAATAAAATCGTGAGAAACATCTTTGAACTCCAAAAATATCTCTTTTAACGCCTTTGAAGTCTTGACGCTTTCCACTTGATCCATAGAGTCGAATTCCAACCAAACCCAACGTCCCCCAACATATCTAAGACCAACATCATCGAATCCCTCAGAAGACATATGTTTTAGAAGCTCTGAAATGACACTTAAATCTTTAACTTTAGCAAGAATACTACGCTCCATACCATCCAAATCAATACAATCGTCTACCGAGATAGACATCACCGCTTCATTACCCGCTTCCTTATATACCTTGTTACAATCCGACACCCCCACAGATTCTGCTCCAGCATTACTTGTACCGTATTTGCCCGACATGTCCACTGATTTGTTGCCCAGGACCGCTTTAGCATACGAGTTAAAAGACTGAAAAACATTTTCGTTGATACTAACAGATTGAGAGTTCGAACCTACACTGGGTTTGCCGTCCCCAGAACGTTCCACAGGTCTATTATAAGTTCGACCATACTTCGCCACATCGGCAAATAAATGAAAACCACCCATCCATGCCGTTCTTAGATTGGAAACTAACTGATTGATATCATTAACGTTTATAAAACGTACAAAACCAAATCGATGACCCGATTTGGATCTCTTTGCAGCTATGTAAACATCGATCACCACACCCCATTTGTTACAAATATCCCAAAGATCTTGGACCGACGCATTCCATGGGATATTAGAAACAAAGATTGATGAAAACGACTTATGTTCCTCACGAAAATTAGGATGGGATTTGTTGGGAATACCTTTGTTACGTTGCTCTTGACGACGATTATTATCGAGATGATCGTTCCTTTTGCTTTCTGAATAATTATTAGATCGGTGACCTGTGCCAATTGCCATCGTTATTTAACAACAGAATAGCCAAGATCCGAAAATAGGATTGAAAACACCTATCATTTGTGAAGATGGGGATTAGGAGGCGTGAGGGAGATGATTAGGGTTTGATAGAATTATTTAATTGACCTTTTAGGCGTATCTTTTGATTACTGCTAAAAGTACATGTAGTCTCTATAAGTTTGGTGGCGAAATTTTTGAAGTCAAAGTCAAGAATTTTACTTTCTTATAAATAATTAACTTTTCTTCCAAAACTTATAGGGCCTACATGTAGTCTCTATAAGGTTGGAGACAAAAAAAAGTTTAGTCAAAGTCAAAAAAATGACTTTCGTAGTGGCGGGAAAGTTTGCCGCTCAATCTTTAGCCACTACACGTTAGGGGTGTGCACGGTTCGGTTTGGGTCGGTTTTTGGCTAAAACCGAAACCGAACTGAAATATTCGGTTTTTATAAAACCAAAAACCGAAACCGCTCGGTTTTTGGCGGTTCGGTTTTTTCGGTTTCTCGATTTTTGCGGTTTTTTCGGTTTCAACCCATTTATATTTGGTTATTGCTAATTTATATTAATAAACTTGTTTTACGTAGAAAATTGGTTATTTTTTTAAATTTTTTTGTCAATATGAGCCTAATAATGTTTACATAAATTTTTACAATCATACACATATAAATGAGAGACACACACATGCATGTGAAAATACACATAGTATGATCATTGTCATTGTAACCATATATTGTCAAGTAACACACTTACACGGCAAAAATATATATAAACATTAAGATAATATATATTATAATAATTTCATCCATAAAATAAGTATGAATTTAAAAATTTTAGTTATCATTTATTTATTTATATTATATTAATTATATATTACTATAAAACTGGTTTGGTTCGGTTCGGTTTTTGAACAAAAATCGAACCAAAATTTTTTGGTTTTTGAAAAATTAAAAACGGAACCATCGGTTTCTAGTTTCGGTCGGTTTTTTCGGTTCGTTTTTTTTTGTTTTCGGTTCGGTTTCGGTTTCTTCTGCTCACCCCTACTACACATAGTCCCTAAAAGTGTTACGTGGTCTCTAAAGGTTATTTTATGTTTTTATTGATTAAAAATATTTAATAATTAAATATAAATATTTGATATAAGAGTGATTTAAATTCTGTTATATTTGGCTTGATAAATTAATTTTAAAGGTTTGAAATTAATAAGCGTTTATATATACTAAATCGATAAACGTTTAAACATTCTAGATCGTCTAATGTTGATGCACTATGTTGCGCCGGTGAAGTGTTGAAAATGACTGAAGAGTATAGTGAAGATAACCTTATTTCCAAGATTAATTATAATTGTTTATATTAAACCGGACGGTGTTAACCCAACAAGAAGTAAAACATACGAATTATATTCCAAATCGACAAACGTTTAAACATTAAATCATATGAATTACATTCCAAAGGCTAAATTGCTTTGGCTAATGAAAAACTACTCCAAACCAAGTTTTCCCATTTCATTATAAATATAACACCCCGTGTTTTAGAGTTATTTACGACGTCAATAAAGTCACTATGTATTTTTAGTATTGTACGCGTTTGCTTTTGATTTTAAAGTGTTAAGTTAAATCGCGTAAACTAGAAATGATCATTCAATGTAAACGGGCATCAAACAATTAAATATTTATATCAAGCAAGTATTAAGTAATTATTTTGAGTATAATTATTAACTTTGTTCATTTTATTTTTATTGGTTGCTTAAAGTGTTTACGTTTCGCGATAAAATACGTTTAGGCATTCCCGGAACCACCAATTGTACCCAATACCCAAAAATTTACAAAATCTCCTTACTTATATGTACCTATGGCTGATTACAAGTGATGAAGATACAAAGATATTTTGTAGTCAAAAACACTTTCCTTATTTTCATGGGATGATGTCTCTTTTAGGGAATAAGTAGATATTTACTTACTAGCCCTAATAGTGAACTTGACCAAGACTTCCTTAAGACCCTCCTTATGTTCTTGACTAGTCTTGTGAATATATAAGGCATTCACTAGTGTAAGTAAACATACACATTTCTCATTTGCAAAGAAAATCTTCACCATATCCTCCTTTATCCCTCCCAAAACCTATGGCCACATATAAAAACCATAAACAAACCATACAAACTTATTTACATTATTTACACACATTCTTACATGATATCTAAGATAACCTAAGATATTTAGAAGGTTTGGTTAAGCATTTACAAGTGTTAAAGCAAGAAGGTTCAAGTTAGGGTTTCATTGAAAAATTAGGATTTTCAAGGGTTGTAAGCTAGGGTTTGGTTTCTAAACAAGGGTTTAGATCACTTTTTTCGTCACTACACATCATATTAAGGTCATCTAAAACTCTTAATATCTTTACATTTATGATTTTATGCATATATAACTTCTATGTAGCAAATCACCATTTAGGATGCTTAATAACATGTAAAATGGATTTTTACTTGTGATCAAGGTTTTATACACTTTTACATATGTTATAGAGTTGTTATTATCATGTTATGATGGAAGTATAAAGATTGTACACTTGTGGTTTATGTATAAAAGTATATATATAAACTAGTAAATCAAAAGTTCACATAATAAGTTTATGATTAAAAGTAATGAGAAGACTTGTTATCTTGGACAAAATTTGACAAAATATGGATTAAAGTACTTTAAATATGTAATACATGTGATAATAAGTATTGTAATGGACTTGTAACAAGGTGGTTAAGCTTAAAAGTGCAAAATCAAGTTTAAAACATGTTTTTATCACAAACATCAAAACTTTTTGTTTTAGTTCGAAAATAAAGGTATTTATTTTATATTTTTATAAAATACTACATCCCATGAGGATTCCAAAAAGGTAAGCATCTCATGAGGATTCCAAAAAGGTAAGAAACTCGAAAAACCGATTTATAACGAAGGAGATACGCTAATTTCAAGTTATACGTTAATTAAACGCGTTATAAAAGAAATTTTATAAAAACAAGTTATAAAATACTTCTGATATATAAGGTTTGTTATTTTTCCCAGATAGTACATAATTTTAGGATTCTAAAACAATAAGAATCGTAATTTTTGGATCAATAACGAAGGAGTTATGAATTACGCAAGTTTACGACAATAAATACTTTTATAAAACTATTTTTATAAAAGTTACTGTTCATCTCAGACATGAATATTTTGAAAACATCATTAATATGATAGAACTTTTAATAACAAAGACGTGCTCAAAAGAATCACTAAAAACGGAGCTAAAACGAATAAGATACGACATTTACGGGTTTTACGATAACCAAATCTATAAAAATAAATTTATAAACTGTCATGAACAGTAAAAATCACTGTTCACCAGAGGACTAAAAATATGAAAATGTAATATTTACTCAAGGTGAGTTCATAGCCCCACGTTTTACATTTTAATGATTTACAAGTTTTGGGGTGAGAAACATATGCATGTTTTACAATTGGACGCAAGTGGACATTTTACATTACGATTACGTGTTTGCCTAAGTAGCGATAACCCATCTGAGCCCATTATCATGAACTGTCAATTACTGTTGTGAGCGCGAATGTTATAAATAGATCTATTTGGGATTGACATCCCCGTTCGGGTGAGTCATGCTCACTGTGCCGGTTTGCCGGACAACGAACGTATACCATGTCGGACATAGGATGTTGCGGGTTAGAACATCATCACGGGCAATGTTGGCAATTTATATTGCATTTCATACATGTCGAGCTTCAGTGTCATGAGCTTAGGAAAACGTAATTACATTTTATGATGTTTGCATCTGTTGCATTATCATGGGGAAATCTTGCGGTCCTACATTATACATTTTATAAACCTATGAATTCACTCAACAATATGTTGACGTTTTAAGCAATGTTTTTCAGGGGATCAATAAGGCACGAGGTGCAAGGGATACATTGGTGGTTTTGATTTGGATGTCATGCATTAAAGATTTTGTCGCATTACATTTTGTATATCTGTTATGGGCTAGAAATCTTTGTATTTTGAACAAGTGAAGCTTCGGGCTTTTGTAACAAACAATTTGTTAAATCCAATGTATCAGTTTTAAACGGCTTTTAATGGTCGTTCTTATATATATCTTGTGTTATTGATCTATGAAGTACCACCCCCAACCCATATTCCGCTGCGACCCAATTTGGGGGTGTTACAGATTGGTATCAAGAGCCAAGGTTATAGAGAACCAGGTCAAATGTTTTTGCTGGACTATAACCGTTTTCAAACATTGCATTCATACAAAGGGATTTTCACGGGACATATATACATACACTACTTGTTGCATTAGTTGGTTAAGACTAGATGCATTTAGGATTGATATACATGTTATGGTATAAATGTATATTACTATAAGAGTCTTATATTAAATACTAATATAAGCTATTTTGGATTTTCAGATACAGTCATGTCGGATTCTGAGGATTCCACGGTTACATACACGGAGGTATCCAGCCCATTTGCGGATTTGTCAGATATCGGATCACCGGGAGTTGATGGACCGCCCGTGATGACAGAGGACCCATATGCCTACGTGGTGGCCGCTTTTCAGGCACCACCATCTCCTGACTATGTGCCTGGCCCGGAGGAGCCAGAGCACGCACCACCTTCACCTGTCTATGTACCATATGTACCTGAGTCGGTGTACCCGAAGTTCATGCCACCTGAGGATGAGGTGTTCCCAGCAGAGGAGCAGCTCCTACCTGTTGCTACCTCACCCACTGCTGATTCTCCAGACTATGTTCCTGAGTCAGATCCTAAGGAGGATCCGAAGGAGGATGATGATGAGGACCCTGAGGAGGATCCTGCTGATTATCATACCGACGGAGGAGACGATGGCGATGATGAGGATGAGTCATGCAATGATGACGAGGATGATGATGTTGATATTGAGAGGGATGAGGAGGAGGAGGAGCACCCAGCTCCTGCCGACTCTAAAGTTGTTGCTTTACCAGCTGTTGATCATGCCCCATCTGCTGAGGAGACTGAGCCGTTTGAGACCGACAAGTCTGCGGCCACACCACCACCACATCCTGCATACCGGGTTACTACTAGGATATCAATCCGAGATGAGCCACCTACACCATTTTGGTCTGATACAGAAGTTGCCAGACTCCTTACTATACCTACTCCACCACCATCACCACTTTCTCCATAGTCATCGCCACTGCCTCAAATTCCTTCTCCACCACTACCCTCGATACTATCATCACTACAAGTATCATCACCATTCCTAGTATCACCACCACTACCTTTAGCACCTCCATTATTACCTGTTAGTCCTACTTATCCATTGGGCTACAGAGCTGCGATGATCCGGCTGAGAGCCGAGGTCCCATCTACTTCCCATTCACCACCGCCACATATCATATTCTCCCACACCAGAGCAGATACACCTCCATCAGGGACACCACTACTCCTACCTATACCAGCACTTACATCATCACCATCTTTGCTGCAACCCTTTGCTGACCATGGAGCGGACATGCTCGAGGTTTGCTTACCACCTCGGAATAGGTTATGTTTTGCTTTTGGTCTTAGGTACGAGGTCGGAGATAGCTCGTCTGCCCCCACTGCTAGACCGACTGGAGGTTTTAGGGCAGACTATGGTTTTGTTGCCACTATGGATAGGGAGATTATGTGGGATCTAGAGAGAGATGTCTGTTATGGGATCACTGACACTTGGGAGGAGATGCTGGTAGACATGCCAAGGGCACCAGCGACTGATGACATAGAGTTGGGTCGACGGATGACAGAGTTTGCCACTAGGGTTAGGCAAGACACAAACGAGATCTATGTGAGACTGGATGATGAGCAGACTGAGCGACAGCTGATGGCTGGTCGGCTCAACATGCTGTATAGGGATAGGCGTGCACATGCTCGTACAGCTCTACTGATGGAGAGAGAGGCTAGGATGTCTCGAGAGGCTTGGGGACGATCCATGGACGCTAGTGATCTTGCACGTTCAGAGGTTATGTCACTGCATACTACTGTATTGGGTCAGCAGTCAGTGATTATAGAGTTGCAGACAGCGGACCGCAGGAGACAGGCGGCGATTACAGAGTTACTAGCAGCTGACCGCAAGAGACAGGCACAGTTCATTAAGGCACTAAAGTTGCTGAAGGGACTACAGACCCAGATGACAGAGTTTCAGAGACAGTAGGGACCCGCTAAAGGTCCGGTGGTATGTGCGTAATTACACATACATTTTACCTTTAAAAACGAGCTAAAATAACCAAAAACGGACTCAAAATGCCAAATATATGCTTGTTTTGC
>BQNB010194467.1:0-10187 GCA_026074375.1 Tanacetum coccineum
GATCACCGCACGCAGGACATGATCCGCAGGCAATATCATACTAGACTGGGGGGACTTGATGACGTATAATAGGTATACCAAGCCTCCGGGCTTGGGCCACGATATCACTTGGGCTTCTAGGCCCAACTTAGCAGTCATGGGCTGAAATTAAACCCAACCCTGCATTGGTCACGGCCCGGACACGCAAAGCGGACGCGGACCTAACTATAGGAGGCTTCCGTCCACGGAAAGCACACGCATCCGTACATACGGTTACTATAGACCTTGCCCGACAAGGGACTCACTCTGGCCACTACGAAATACTAAGAAACCCTAATACTAGACCCCTATAAATAGGGACCTAGTACACAATGAACAGTACGATTTTCTCACCCTATACTCTCATACTTTCTCTCTCTACATGTTTACTTACTTTCACGCCGGAGTCTAACCGTGGGGTCCGTCCCCACGGTAAGGCTAACGGTTTTTGTCTGATTGTGCAGGAAATCGTCACTTCTCTTGCTCTAGTACAAAACTCAACGTCCAAATCATTTAGAAGTCCAACCCAACACAGGATTTGAGCATTGATCTACACCCGACACTTATTTTGTACTAACAAGTGGCGCCATCCGTGGGACCCGAACGCGACCACGTTTTCTAAAAAACTCACCATAAGCACTCATGAACAACAAACCTCAACAATTCCCACATCCGTTGTGCGGAACACTGAGGGAAAAAATGGTCCACAAAATCTCGAGGAACCTGCGTCCAATGAAGCCCTACGAGAATTGTGCGACAAAAACTACCACCAACTTTTGCCGCTTATTGCTGAAAAAATGCAAAAAGAAAAGGAGCAGCAAGATAAGCTCAAAGCGGTAAAGGCACGCCTACTTTATGGCGATGAATCCGGGAAAAATCCAAGAAACCATAAAAAGTCCCGTTACTCCGAATCCAAAACGCCCACCGCCCGGACAGAGCCGAGAAGGAGGCATTGCGCAAGCACTCCCGAAGCCCGTCACCAGTCGCTAGTGTCTTCAGAAGACTCGAACAGAACCGACCTCCTTCACCCGGGGCCCGGCCGCGGAAGGAGGGAGGTGTGTTCAATAGGCTGGGAAGAAAAGAACCGGACGCGTTTGCACGTTCTGATAGTCACCACCATAGTTCCCAAGCAAAGGGAACTGAGGCACTGGCAAGAAAGCATTATCATGAGGGCACATCGTCCCGAAGAACCAGCGGATATTCTGAGAGCGAAGATAGCGAAGGAGGTCACTGGAAGTCCAAATCAAAAAGGCATAGGTCAAATACTTACGAGGATAATCTCTCCCGACCTTGGACATGTGAAAAAAGCAATTCTTTCACGACCCGGATCCGACATTTTGATTTCCCAAGGACAAGGATGCCTAGCCATGTCAAGACATATGACGGAAGTAGGGATCCGGAAGACCATATAAAGCTATTTCAGTCCGCTGCAAAGACAGAGAGATGGGCAATGCCAAGTGGTGCACGTGTTCAAATCATCGCAAATAAAAAAAACTGGGATTGCCAGAGTCTGGTTCGACAATACTACAATAGAATCCATTGACAGCTATGAAGATTTGAGGGCAGCATTTAGGGAAAATTATCGCCAGCAAACAAAACACATTAAGGATCCAGTGGAGATACATCATATCAAGCAAAGGGACGGAGAGTCAATGGAGGACTTCATGGAAAGATACAAAGAAGAAAAGTCCTGACGTAGAAGGAGTGGCCGTGAAGGAATGCATGTGATCTCCGGATTTCATGCATGGGATAACCCACCCTGAGGATTGATCAAGCGTTTTTACCAAAGATCCAAGGTACAATGGACGAAATGTACAGGGTAACTACGTCTTTTCTACAAGGGGAAGTTGCCGCATTCAGTCATGGTCGGAAGAAAGCACCATGTCCTGGGGAAGCAACCAGAAGGGGAGAAAACAACGAGCTTCATAAAGGGTTTTTCTAAAAACAAGCACAGGTCCGACCGAGAAACGGAAGCCAGACAGATTTTCATCCTACAAAGACCCCGAAGGATATTTTTGCTTTGGTAAAAGATAAAGTTCAAGGCCTCCTCCCACCAATGGTAACCCCTGCGGAAAAAAGGGATCCAAACAAGTACTGTGAATTCCATGCGGACACGGGTCACAGTACGGACGAATGCATGCAGTTGAGAAAGCAGATCGATGAAATGATCAAGGCAGGAAAGTTGTCACAATTCATCAAAGAACTAAAACAGAACGACAAGCCAAAGGCACCCAAGAAGGGGGAAACGGCCGGAAAGGAAAGACCACTAGCCATCCTGATGATCCAACCATGGGAAAAAGTAGCCAAACAAAAGGTTACCCAGAGTTTCTCTCCGGAGACAACAATATCTTTCCCACCTCTGAGAGACGAGGACGGAACGGAGGGACCAATGATCATTGAGGCTGAGATAGGAGGGCACTTCGTGCACCGAATGTACGTGGACGGAGGAGCATCCTCAGAGATCTTATACGAACACTGTTTCATCAGGCTTCGGCCTGAAATAAGAAGCCAGATGGTTCCGCCTATCACATACTTAACCGGATTCAGTGGGGAAACCATTTGGCCGTTGGGCCAGATATCCTTGCTAGTGAAAATAGGTGATGAAGGGCATTCCACTTCCGCACGGATGAACTTCATGGTTGTCAGGTCACCATCCCAACATAATGGAATAATAGGCAGTCCGGGTATAAGGAAAATCCGTGTCATACCATCCACGGTACATGGGATATTAAAGTTCCCAGTTGAAAGAGGAACTGTAACATTACGAAGCAGCAGGATCATCCCAATGGAATGTGCAATGATCTCCGGACCTAGCACATGGCCCCTAAAAGCTAGCAAAATATTAGAAGATAATGATATAGGGCCATTCATAGGATACTCCTGAATAAACCAATTAGCCATTTGGGTCTACCTAACAGAAAAAGGATGCAAGGAACTATGTACCTTGCTTGGACAAAACTTAGACGTCTGTGCTTGGAAGCCAGCGGATATGACGGGCGTCCCACGAAACATTGCGAAACACCGCTTAAATATCCAGGAGGGATGCCCACCTGTCAGGCAAAAGAAAAGAGGGCAAGCACCAGAAAGAAACAAAGCAATCCAAGAAGAAGTGGAAAAGATGGTAAATGCCGGAATCATGAAAGAAGTTCACTACTACAGTTGGCTATCTAACCCGGTAATGGTCAAGAAGCATGATAGAACCTGGCGAATATGAGTAGATTTCAAAGATCTAAATATTGCATGTCCCAAGGATTGCTACATATTGTCGGAGATAGATTGGAAAATAGAGTCCCTCTGTAGATATCCTTTCAAATGCTTCCTGGACGCATATAAAGGATACCATCAAATTAAAATGGCAAAAGAAGACGAAGAGAAAACGGCATTTATCACAAGTCAATGGATATTTTGCTATTCAAAGATGCCGTTTGGCTTGAAAAATGTCGGAGCGACCTATCAGCGTTTGGTAGACAAGGTATTCCAAAGACAGATCGGACGCAACCTGGAGGTATATGTCGACGAATTGGTCATAAAAAGTCGCACGGAAGAAGAAATTATCCGCGACATAGCAGAAACATTCAAAACTATCCGGCAAATAAACATGAAGCTGAATCCAAAAAATGCTCCTTCAGAATGCGAGAGGGGATGTTCTTGGGCTATAAAGTAAATACTGACGGACTCAAAGTATGTCCGGATAAGGCCGACGCGGTCCTTAGCTTGCCATCTCTGAGATGCCTCAAGGACGTACAAAAGCTGAATGGGAAACTAGCAAGTTTAAACAGGTTCTTGTCAAAGTCAGCCGAAAAATCACTGCCTTTCTTCAAAACCTTGAAAAAGTGCACAAAAAAGAGTGACTTCCAATGGACTCAGGAGGCTGAAGCAGCCTTCAAACAAATGAAGAAGCTCATTGCAGAACTCCCAATGCTAACCGCACCTAAGGAAAAGGAGGAGCTAATCGTACACTTGGCCGCAGCCAAAGAAGCAATCAGTGCAGTCTTGATGACGGACATGGAAGGCAAATAAGTACCAGTATACTTTGTAAGCCGTGGTCTACGAGGGCCAGAGATCAACTATACTCCCATGGAAAAGCTGGTGTTAGCCTTGCTCAGCGCAAGCAAACGGCTGAAAAGATATTTTCAAGCACACACAATTGTCGTAATAACGGATCAACCAA
Organism: Tanacetum coccineum; assembly: GCA_026074375.1. Classification (NCBI taxonomy): domain Eukaryota; kingdom Viridiplantae; phylum Streptophyta; class Magnoliopsida; order Asterales; family Asteraceae; genus Tanacetum; species Tanacetum coccineum. The sequence continues at coordinate 4,190 of BQNB010194467.1, forward strand.
TAAAGCAACTGTTGTCGAGTTCAAAAATCTCCAGGAGGATGCTAAAATGGAAGTTTGAACTAGAAGGATATGATATCCAATATAGGCCAAGGACTGCAATCAAAGGGCAAATATTAGCAAATTTTATTGTGGAACGGCCAGAGGAAGAGTCTCCGGACGAGCTCATGACAGAACTGGAGGAACTACCGGAGCCATGTACATTGTTCACGGACGGATCGTCCTGTGTAGACGGCTCCGGAGCAGGACTAATATTAACAAATACGGAAGGGGCAGAGTTTACATACGCTATGAGGTTCAGATTTGAAGCTACTAACAATGAAGCCGAATATGAAGCATTAATAGCCGGTCTCCGGATCGCAGAACAAATGGGCGTAAAGAACCTGCAAGCACATGTAGACTCAAGACTTGTAGCCAATCAAGTTAATGGCTCTTATGTCGCCAAAGAATCAGGCATGATCCAATATTTGAACAAAGTAAAAACGCTCGCAAGAAGCTTCAGGGAATTTTCCATCAAGCAAGTACCACAGAGCGAAAACAAGAAAGCAGACGCCCTAAGCAAGATTGCATCCACAAGCTTTGCACATCTCAGCAAACAGGTACTTGTGGAAGAACTGAAGGAGAAGTCCATAAACGAAAAGGAAATCCTCGCCGTAGTAGAAGAGGAAGGCAACACATGGATGACACCTATATGTGAGTACCTAACAAAGGAAATCCTTCCGGAAGATAAAAAGAAAGCCAGGGCGGTACGTCGCAAGGCAGCCAGGTACACCATGATCAATGGAACTTTGTACAAGAAATCTTTCTTAGGACCATGGCTCCGGTGTGTCGGACCGCTCCAAGCAAACTACGTCCTTAGAGAAATACATGAAGGGTCGTGTAGCATGCATTCCGGTCCTAGATCCGTGGTTGCCAAAGCTACCTGAACAGGATATTACTGGCCAACAATGCATATGGACGCACATAAGTTAATAAGGGAATGCAATGATTGTCAAGTCCATCGCCCCATCCTAAGAAACCAGCAACAAAATTTAACTCCTATCACATCTACATGGCCATTTTACAAATGGGGGATCGACATAGCCAGACGGCAAAGTCAAATTCTTGATTGTAGTTGTTGACTATTTCACCAAATGGATCGAAGCCAAGCCCGTCGCAACTATCACAGGTAATCAAGTTAAAAAGTTTGTGTGGGACAACATTGTCTGCAGATTTGGTCTACCAGGGGAAATTGTATCAGACAATGGAAAACAGTTCCGTGACAACCCATTCAAAGACTGGTGTGAAAAACTATGTATCTGTCAATGCTTTGCTTCCATGAAGCACCCACAAACAAACGGCTTGGTAGAAAGAGCAAACAGAAGTTTGGGGGAAGGAATAAAAGCTAGATTGGATGAAAAAAGCAAAGACTGGATAGGAGAACTCTCACACGTCCTATGGTCCCACCGCACAATGATGAAATCAAGTAATGGGGAAACACCATTTTCACTAACATACGGCATGGAAGCTGTCATCCCAGTGGAAATAGGCATGCCAACGCTCAGGACTATGGAAATAGACCCGACAAAGAACGATGAAGCCTTGGAAATAAACATGAACCTCATTGAGAAAAAAGGGAACAAGCAGCAATTCAAGAAGCAAAAAAGCAAAACTAAAATGGAAAAGTATTACAACTCCAGGGTCCGCGACATAAGTTTCAAGCCAGGCGACATGGTCTACTGCAGCAACGACGCAAGTCACGCCAGGGATGGAGGCAAACTTAGACCCAAATGGGAAGGACCGTACGAAGTTGCAGAATCGCTTGGAAAAGGAGCATACAAACTTAAAGATTATAAAGGAAATGAACTCCCGCGGACATGGAACATTTGTAATCTTAAAAAGTGTTATATACACGAAATGTAAGGACCCGCCCGGCACATATGATGCTCCGGAGGGTAATATCTCAATTTATCTTTATCTTGTAATGTATTAAATTTTAATGAAAAGTGGGGATTAGCTACCCTCACGAGTTTTAAATCCTACATTTTTTTCTTTTTACTTTGCAAAGTTATATTAATTGTTAAGACGCGCACGCAAGGAGCCACGCCCCGCAAATAAATTATCTCGTATAATAAAGGTTGAGCAACCTCAAAATGAGCTCAGGTGCGTAAGAGGTATTGCAAACCCTGCATCGGGAGAATAACCCACAAATATTCACAAGACTATCTATTACAAACGTACACCAGTAATGAATAAAAGATAGCAAAATATATGAACATGTTAAACTAGCATTCATATTACAAAAGAAGCCGCATAACTAGCCACAAAAACTATTCCGACAGACCACATGCGGTCACGGCAAAACCTAAAAGTTGCAGGCTTCAAACTTAGGAATGGCAACTACGCTTCCTAGAGCCTCGTTTGTATCCACCTCATCAAAGTCCTCGACGGAGAGAGGAGCCGCAGAAGTACTAGTTTCACCCACCCAAGTCTGAGAAGACAGGGGGTTAGAAACTATCTCCATCATAAGCTGGCGAAGGGCTGCAGCATGCTTCTTCGCTCCTTCAGCACGAGAATGAACATTCAGCAAAGCGAAGGACAAAGAAGTCTCCCCAACGATGGCCTTGTCATCAGAATGATGGATGGGGACGAAAAGCTGCTCAAGACACGGTTGCAGGTGAGCAGCTTCCGGGAGGTCAGCCAAGGGTCCGTCTAGGATAAAGCAATCTAGGACCTCATCCATCCTGGCATCTTTTTTGGACTTCAACAAATTTACCAGAGGGAAGTCCACGTCCTCAAGAGCCCTCACCGCATTAAAATAGCTGGTCCTGGCAGCCTCTGGGTTATAAGCCTCGACCACGGAAAGCGGGGTTTCGGCAACCCCATGCTCATACCCAACCTCCAAGCCCTCCTCCCTACCAAAATCCATGGCACACCCCAAGGCGTGACCCAAAATGCCTTGATACTCAGGAGATTTAATACATTTTAGCACATCAAGCTGAATCTCGTACGTCAGAAACCATCTCCTTCCGGCCAAGGTGGTCTGGTAGGCGGGATAGAATTCCCCCTCCAAACGGCCGGATACATCCATAACATGGGCCTCAAGCTCGGCTACACGGTTATAAAGCACCTGAGCCTGCTCCTCCTGCTGAGCTTCTGCCTTCTTTTTAAAATCTTAGAAGGCGATGTGAAGGGTAGAAACCTGCGAAAATAAGAAGTTTAAAAAAAACAATAATACAACAATAGCATGCGGAATAAAAGACATACCTCAGAAGTAAGCCTATCCCTCTCAGAAGTCAAGGAGGTAACAAGCTCCCTGCCTCAAGACAGGCTGCCTTAGAATCAAACAAGCGCAGACTTGAGATAAGTGGCACGAGAATCAAGTAAGGAGATGTCAGTGTCCTTCTGTGCAATAGTACTTTTCAGCGCTGACACCTCCCCGGTCAAGGCAGACACCTGATTACGAAGACATATAACCTCCGCGGTCTTCGGCCTCTCCGCCTCTTCCGCTAATAAAGATTTCAGTCTAAGAATCTCTAAGTCTTTCTCCTCAAGCAACCTACCACGAGCATCCTTTAAAGCTTCTCCTTAAGCTCTAGCTCATGCTCGGCGGGGGACCTGACCTCTGACTCAAGACAAATCTGCCACGCCGCCCCCACGTTGAACTCCGTATACAATTGATCATAATCCACACTCCGGAGGGTAAAGAAAAACCAAGGAGAGCAACGTGGTCAACCAACGTGCGGCAGGAAAAACCATCATCCAACAGCGAGTCGTTGGTAATATTCCATCGAGGAACATACCAACGTTTTGCCTCGGCAGAATTCAGGGCGGGCAATTCATAAAAGGAGTCATCCGATCCTTCGGATGTCTCGAGCTGGGAAGATCCGGCTACATCCGACGTAGGTGTAATGCCTACATTCCCCCAGGCGGAGGTTACAGTAGCAGCAGCAGTATATACCAGGACGTCCGCGGTACGGGCACTATAAAAAAAACTGTTAAGGAAAGCACATGTAAGCGCAGTCAAAGAAAAGGTAAACATGTAAATACCTCTGAACGACAACATGGGCTTGGATATCAGCCTGAAAAGAAGGCCCCAACGAAAGGGGACTCGTCGGCATAAGTTGCCTCAGCCCAGCAAGAGTCTTCCCACCAGTACTGGTAGCAAGGCTGGGGTGATCCTTCCTCAGCTGCTTGGCAGGAAGGGTATCACTTTGCTTCACCAACCTCTTCCTCTTAGACTTCCCTGACTGTGTCGTGGCAACCTCCCCTGGCCTAGCCGCATCCGGCTTCGTCAAATCTAAATAGGTGTCCTCCGGAACAACATTCTATGGCTCCACCTCAGCCGGAGCAGACACCTCAGGAGCAGCAGCAGAACTACTGCCACCTGCAGCAGGAATAACCAGGGACATGAAACAATGACTCGTACTCTCCAGTAGCTTCACCTGGTCATCTTTTTTCTGAACTTCCACCGCTTGGACCTTCCGAGGGTCGGCAGTCTTGATAAAGTCAAGCAAACCCATTTCTAGAAAACAAACACCAAAAGATTAGACCTCATAAGTAATAAAAAAACAAAATCCCACCGAAGGAGAACACCCACTGCCGTTCCGCAGACCACTCAAGAGACCTGGAAAGTATCTCAATCAACGAATAATAATGGGGCTCAAACCCACAGAGTACACAAAAAGCACACCGGATAACGTCGGAAAGGACCTTTGTTGTTCTCCGATGATCGGCGAAAAGGGGCTTTGTTGCTCTCCAAGAGTTTAACGGTCTGCTCTTGACGAGCGGTAAGATGGGGAGCCGGATCTTTCTCCAACACGCCCCCCACATACAAGGAGACGAGGATAGGAAACACTTTAGTATCAACCCAAAAAAAATGTTCAGACCAATTTTTAATGGAGTCCGGGGGTTTCGGACAGCAAGAAGGAGATGATGTGGAACGTTTTGCAAAGGAAAACAACCCATCACTATATGTACGGGTATAGAACACACGGAACACAGTTACCGACGGGGCAAGGTCAAGCACGCACGTCAAAACCTCAAAATGAGATACGCGGGCAACACCAAAAGGGGATAATTAGGAAATATGTATGCGGAAATATCAGAGAAAAGCCATAAAAAATTTTATGAATGGAATCCTATAACCTCAATAATTAAAAAACCTGGTATAAACACCCACTTTACCCTGAGGGAATTGAGTGATAGTTTTATCCCGCCCCGGAGCCACGAGATGAACTTCATTAGGAATATAATAATCATTGCAAAAGTTTTCTACCATTTCCTGAGTTATGATGGAATGTTTAACAACAAAGTTAGTCATTTTGAAGAGACGAGCGAAGAAAGATGCTAACCTGAATCTCGAAAAACTGTAAAAGTAGAGAAAACAACGCACGGAGGAAGGATAAAAAATAAAAGCTTGAAGAAATTAACAATGGCAGAAAGGATTTTTATGAAAAATAAAACAGTAAAAATGGGGGGAGTATTTATACCCTTGGTGTATTTACTCCTACCAATAGCCTGATGACGCCACGTGTATACCACTTACATAATCAACGGCAGCAATACACCTGGGCAACCGGTTAACAGCTGTGAAAATGTCACGTCGGTCAGAAGATAAAAGGATAACGTTGGTCCACGACACCCATACGCCACCAACTCAGTAAGGATGAGTCACGGAGAAAGGACATGACCGCGAAAGGCGGCAAATCGTTAGCAATGAACCTGAAGTCTAGCACTGATCACCGCAGGCAATATCATACTAGGGAGAGGGCAGAGAGGGCGGAGACCGCGGAGGTTGTTCGTTTTCATGATCAGGTGTTTGTCTTGACCGCAGAGGTGTCAGCACTGAAAATTACTATTGCACAGAAGGATACTGACATCACCTTACTTGATTCTCGTGCCACTCATCTCAAGTCTGCGCTTGACAATTCCCAGGCCGCCTGTGCTGAAGCCGGGAGCTTGATTACCTCCTTGACCTCTGATAGGGATAGGCTTACCTCTGAGGTATATCTTTTATTCC
>BQNB010194468.1:0-11449 GCA_026074375.1 Tanacetum coccineum
ACGTGAAACCAACCCCCAAAACATATATTCGACATTGGTCCATGTGACTTTTTTTTTGTCCTTGTTCCCAGAAATTACTGAATCTTATTGGAAATTACGACAAAAACTGAAAAAAGTTACAGCACTTTTTCGAGTTGACAAATACAGCTATAAAATGTTTTTAATTTTGGGTACCCCTATTGGTACCCCCGGCCCACTGCATAGTGTCAAAATGTACAAAAGATTCCTTTTGTACCTCATTTTTATAGTGCAACGCAGTTTTTTATCAGTTTCTGTTTCGTAATTTTTGACAGTTTCATACTTTTTACCTGTTAAACTTTATATTTTTCGTTCCATTTTTTTCGTGTCACAGTTTTATAACATATACAAAATTATAAAAATACAAAAAAAGGCAAAAAACCCGGAGGTACAAACGGTGTTTCAGGGGGTACATATATCATAAGCCTTTAATTTTTAGTTTTCTTCAGGTACATAAATTTAAGATTTGTTTAGAATTTCATTTATATGAATTGTAAGTTCAAAATATCTAAGATACCAAGAATCACTAGAGACAACTTGATAAATCATGACCAAAAAGACCTGATGACCTAACCAAGACTCATAATTTTTGGTAAAACTTATACATATACAGAAATCCAACTTTTAGTTTTTTCGTAGCTTATTCTTGAAAACCAAACTCTAATAGCGTGTCATTACATTTCCAGATTTCAATACGAGCTTCCTTCTATATAAGACACCTTCCTCTTCCAGTATTGGTACGCTCTCTATCGTTGTTCCCGAATTCTTATTAGTCTTATAACTGAACATAATTTTTTAACAATCAGCTATCGTTTGCAAGAATAGATTGTGACACGAAAAAGACATTACCATACGGTAGAAATGCATAAGTTCTTTTACAAATAAGACATTGTGTAGTTTTACTTGAATAGAGTCCTACTTAGAATTGAATTTAGCATACTTCATAAAAACAACATAAATACAAGTCAAGAATCACTTGTCTTTTTTTTTTATAATATCTTTAATAAAACAGTCTTGTTCATGTTAACCTACTAAAACAAGAAATACAAGTTTTGTTGGTCATCAAACCCGCGATAAGCACACGTCCTAATATCCGTTTATAATACGCGTTTATACAATCTTGTAAGTTTGCTTTGAGTTTGACACCAACATATATTACCGGTAAAGATCTTTGTATGTGTACTCCATGATAGAGACAAATACCAATATTCAACTAATATCAACAAATTCATCATCTATAATAATTTGCTAAGGTTTCATTGTTTTTTTTGACAGAAAATCCCACATTTTCGATTCCATATACCATCAAAGTTGATCAAACGCAAGCCTCGTTGCATCCAACAACCTCGTTGCATTGAACAGCCTCGTGCCGTTGAACAACTAGAATCTGAACCAACAACAATGGATCTCCTTCACAACGCTAAAGTGGTTCGACTAAGAAGCCATCATGGAAAATACCTCCACGCTGATCATAATGAAGAAACTGTGTCCCAAGACCGCAAGTTTAACGCCATGAGCAACCGTTGGACACTGGAGTTTGTTAATGATACACCCGATGACATAACTATCATTCGCCTTAAATCATGCTATAATAAGTACTTAACTGCTTCCAACAATCCGTTCTGGCTTGGAATGACGGGTAAAAAGGTCTTACAAACGGTACCAAACCGACTTGATTCGTCCGTTGAGTGGGAGGTGATTGGGGACGGGAAACATATGAAGCTTAAGACGAGGTATGGACACTATTTACGGGCTAATGGTGGAATACCACCATGGAGGAATTCAGTTACGCATGATATACCACAACGGGCTGCAACTCAAGACTGGATCATGTGGGAGATCGATATTATTGATACAACTGTCCAATCACTGCCATTGGTTCCTTATTCAGGTTCAGTTTCGTTCACATCATCTGAGGCCAACTCCCCCTCAACCAAGTATTCAAAGTCTCCAACTTTCTCTAATCACGAGGTAATAAATAATTGTTATCCTAACTGTATAAAACAAACTTTTTTATTTATTTTTAATTTGGGCTTAATTATATTTTTTTTGCAGTCGATTGATTCACCACTGAAGAGAGAAGAAGGTCGGGAAATATATTACCGTGTGGTCTCAGATGATTTTGCGGAAATTGATGAAAATTGGCAAGGGTTTTGTGTTAGTTTTAAAGGAAAAGAAGTTAATGAGTTGACTAAGATGTTGGAAGAAGAAACGAGACTACATGACATAACTGTGTGTTCTCAAAGTCCATTAGACGGGAAGCTTTACCCACTTCGACTGCAGCTTCCACCTAACAACGTTACAATGAAAGTTGTCGTCGTTCCAAATTCTTCTGGAGGTGAGAAACAAGTTAGGTTAAAGAGCAGAAGTTCCTCAAGGTATTCTTATAGTGGATATGGAAGCAGGACTTTTTGAGCAAAGCAAATTCAGTAAATCAATCAAATTTGCTGTAAATGTCAGATTAAATCTCTCTGACATGTTACAACAAATTTGATCGATTTGTTGAAATTTCAAAAGTTTATCGGGGAAGATTAGTATGTTGTATAGAGTTGTCGAGGATTTTCAGGTGTTTTACCCAACAATAATCTTATCAATCGTGAGCTAGGTCAAATGACTTGAGCTTTACCTAGACTTTTTAATCTTGTTATCTAGTTATCATCGGCATGCGACATTCAGAAAAAATTTACACCATTTAAGATCTAGTTGTCAAGGTGTCTAAAGAAATAAGTCGCTTAGGTCTTGTATGAAAACTTGTACAAGTTCCCTGCTAGTTGTAGCTATAGAAATGGCTTGTTGTAACAACATAAATCTCAATGACCACTTTCAGTTCCATGTGATTAGTTACATTTCTATTTCTTTCTCTATCTTGTCTTGATTCATGTCAACTAATCTCCAAACTCCTGTACTAGTTGTCTTGTGCATGTCAATTTGCAAGTGGTCATGACATGATAGCAAACTCAACACGGAACAATAAGTTTACATGTTTGGTCTCTAAAGCATAAGATTTCCAACATAATGGACACGTTCTAATGTGGTTGAGGTATACCTATACTTTCTTCTTAATACACTCGATGACTGCATTCAAGTGGTCGCCTTAGCACAAAAAGTCATATCGATGTGTGTAGCAACAAGACTGAATGTCTAATCATAGTCGTCAAAGTGTGAGAGTAGCCTTAGCTACATAATGAAACAAAAACTGTTTCATCCTAGCTTGGCAACCTTTCGTGACGCAAACATATCACCAGCATAGCTTTTCTTCATCTGGAATGCAAGAGGCATTGCTACAAGTAACGTATCCAACAAAAATAACTAAAGGTAGCCTTGTAGCAAGTTTACGGGAAAGAAGAACGATTTAGGTTATATTGTATTAATAACGAGAATTTTTTTAGTGATAAGCTAAAAAAGTTTAAAAGCGACCTAAAATTGACTAATATGCATTATGAAGATGGTTTCGGTGTTAAAGATGATAGTGGTTCCATAATCTCATTTTGAAGGTCCCAGTAATTCCTATCAAAACATCACAATCTCAATAGACATCTACGAATACATGCAATAGGGGAAGTAAAGTAATTCCATATTATCATGATTAAAAGCGGCACCAACACCAATATAAAATGCTGGAAACAGTATTCATCAATACTTATTCCTGAAATTCACTCAGCTAAGCATGCCTATAATCATTTCTCAACTCCCACCAACCCTGTAAATACAGGGTAGACAAAATGGGGAGCAGGGCGCCATCTGTTGATGATCTCACGACCCTAGCACAGCAGTTGGGTTTTCATTTGAGTGCGGGTGTGTGTGTGTGTGCGTGTAAAGGGGGGTGGTATGCACCTCAGCTCGTCTGATTTATGGAGTGAGGACTGATGATACTTTTGATGCCCAAGTTGCCACTAATACTCAACTTCTTGAGGTAGTCTCGCTCTTCCTGCATACACGTACTGCATTTCCTCCGTCCATGTCTGCAAAACCTCAGAATTATTAACACGAAATGACAACCAACTCTCAACAATAATTCAACAATGGTATATATTTAACGTTTATCTACCTGGTGACGAAAAGCGATCCTCATTCGCGGAACATTTGTCTTTTGTATATCATTTCCTTCAGGTCCACGCTTGTAATACTTGCTTCCAAGCCAGTGAGCCTGCATAAGTCACTATGTCAAGTAGATGTCGGCCAATACATGTTAATAAACATCACTTGAATTTAGTTACAATTTAACCCTTGATTTAACAAAAATGCTATGAACACATAACTATTTAAAAATCACTTCATTAATAGAATAAAGGTCTAATTAATATGTTGCTTGAATACAGTAGTGAGGGGCATTCACGTCATTAATTTGATTTTACCTTGGCTGCATGTGAAAATCCAGACTGGTAAACAGAGTTTCTTGCTATCTCACAAAGATCACACGAACTTAGCTTCCAAACCTAAAACACAAAATTATGTAAGATAAAAGCGAGAATACAACAATGATTACAACACACAGCAAAAACGATTTAACCTTGGCCGCTACACCATATTCCTCCACCAAAGGTTCTTTTGTTAGATGAATCTGTAACGGATCATCAGTTGAGAGCGAAACATTCAACCCACGCTGGAAAAACATGGGAAATGGGTTGCGGTGGTAGTCTAGAAAAAGGGAATTGTTGCTCAGTGGAGACATAGCCAATCCGATCTGACATTATAAAGATTTAATAATTATAGATACCTACCAAAATAAATTCATGCAAACTGAAACATAGAATCTATTAATAACTCACTAACCTGAGCAAGGTAGTACAAATACTGTAATACAGGAGATTTCCTCAGATTTATCCCATGTGAAATATTATGGCACAAAAGGAAGCCAGCTGCTAAATGGTCAGTATCACCCGCCTGCAAATATCATAGCATTAGATGAATTCAATTACCACAGAAGAAATAGAGGGAAAATAGTAGGGGATTTGATAAATAATCACCTCTCCACAGTGAGGCCTCAACCTAATTGTTGGCAGTCCAGCAAAAACGATTTAACCTTGGCCGCTACACCATATTCCTCCACCAAAGGTTCTTTTGTTAGATGAATCTGTAACGGATCATCAGTTGAGAGCGAAACATTCAACCCACGCTGGAAAAACATGGGAAATGGGTTGCGGTGGTAGTCTAGAAAAAGGGAATTGTTGCTCAGTGGAGACATAGCCAATCCGATCTGACATTATAAAGATTTAATAATTATAGATACCTACCAAAATAAATTCATGCAAACTGAAACATAAAATCTATTAATAACTCACTAACCTGAGCAAGGTAGTACAAATACTGTAATACAGGAGATTTCCTCAGATTTATCCCATGTGAAATATTATGGCACAAAAGGAAGCCAGCTGCTAAATGGTCAGTATCACCCGCCTGCAAATATCATAGCATTAGATGAATTCAATTACCACAGAAGAAATAGAGGGAAAATAGTAGAGGATTTGATAAATAATCACCTCTCCACAGTGAGGCCTCAACCTAATTGTTGGCAGTCCTTTAGATTCTCGGAGCTGTAAAAAGAAACCGAAGATTTGTTTATTTTTAGTTACAGATTCAGAAATTATAAGAAAAAAATCATACTAACCTTATTGAGGGTATAGAGGTTTGCATAGCAGTAATATGCATAATAAGCGTATGCAGGATTGAAGTCATTTGTCCATTCAGCTGGTGTAGGCATATGCTTTGTGGGACGCCTTTCAGGTTTGCTCTCATCGTCCACAAGGTCAAGCCCAACAACCTGTCATAAAGATAGTATTAAAATTACGACGAATATTATATTTTGATAATGAGTATTAGTTACAAAAGAGTATAATTTACCTGCATTAGGAATATGTGGAGTTGTGGATGAGATTTTGGATCAACCGTGACTTCAAAAAGTGGAATAAACACATTGTCCAAAATATTCTGAAAGGATGTCACGGTTCCCATGCTCTTGTATATATTATATAGCCGTGGAAGCTGAAAAGTCACCGCCAATACTTGAATAAATATAGCAATTAAAATGAATATACTAAGAATTTGATTATGAGTGTACGTGTTGATGCATACTTGAATAAGCCAGACAGCATTTTCACTGTAAATCTGATTGTTGATAAACCAACTCGCCAACTGATCCCATTCACTTTGCTTCCTCCCATATATGGAAACCCTATACTCTGCCACCTGGTATTTACTTGCATCAAGATCTGATAGAACTTGTTTCGTCAATTCTCCCAGGAAACGACCTAAAAGTTCATTTAAAATTAAGATTGTATATCCCATAACTCCGTCAAGTGCGTCGAACTTATATTACTTTTGAGATAGACAGACCTTGAATCAAGTTGTCTTGCTTTAAAAAGATTTCTCGAAGTCTACTCTGTCCACAAGGATTGTACTTGAGATTGAATTTGTCAAACCGGTGAAATGTACTCTTATCCGCATGAACATCCAATAAGTCAACATTTAGGTCATACCTGAAGTATAAATTGTAGTCATGAGAATAGCACTTTATGGTAATAAAATTAAAGTCATACAGTTTACTACAAACCCGGTTAAGTCCAAACTCTCGAAAACTTCTTTCAGTGTAAGATATTGTCCATCACGAAATATCACAACCTGCATAAAATTATGTTATTCAGTTTAAGCAAATAAATTTCTAATTCAAATCATTATAAAAAGGAGTATACCTCATCTGGTTCTTTCCTTAATTTTGATTTAATGAATCGCAGAAGGTGCTTTTGGTTCATGCAAGCGGAATGATGGACATGGGTGTCAACTTTTCTGATATTGTAGAAGTCGCGATGGGGTGCACCTTTTTGAGCTAAAAACTCACTATCTGCATTCACTAACAGATGAAGACGGAATTTCTGCATGGTATTTAGTATGAGGACACAATGATAAGACCAAGTAAATAATTACATGAACAAACTAGAAAAACCATAAAACGTCACCTCCTCAAGAAATCTTAGTCGATGATAACACGCAGAACGAACATTTCCAACGGCGATTATTTTGAGAAGATGATGCATGTCTGTGAAAAAAGTTGTTGCACTTGCAACAGGGAACAGATCAACAGTATCTGAAAATTCAAAAAGAAAATAGTTAAAGAAATTATGCAATCTGAGATTAACCAAAATAATCATGTTTGTCAGCTGCGCTTACCATTTTCACTTGCGTAAACATGGACAACTCCATCTTCCATCCTGAAGTGGTGCTGGTTGCAATTTAGAGCAAAAGCGTAAGTATTAAAAAAATTCAAGCAGAATTACTAAAATAAATGATGATCCAAGAGCGAACTTACTTTAGTTGTTTCAACTGGTATGAATCTAAATGGATCATTTTTAAACTCAGATAAAGCAGAGTCTCCTGCATTTGGTTGTGTCCATGGATTATGATTTTCCCTGAACACATATTTTTCACGCAAATCCAAGCATTCACGTATCATTTTCCGCACTTCTTCCTCTTCATGATTTAATGATTCTGAATACAATACAATATAGATCGTGATATTGTGAAAGCGTAAAATAATAGTGGCAACAAAGTTAAGGTAATGAAAGATGAGGCTAACAATACCTTTCATCATATTCGTTTGTGGGATATTTATGTTGGGGTCATTGACTGAGATGTTATCTGAAGAAGGTTCTACCTTGCCATTGCCATGATCTACAGTTGAAGCAGTTTCTTTTGAAACTTTAGTATTGTTTGTATTCTCAGCTTGTGGCAGGAGCAATGAAATATTCTGAATACTCGAATATATATCCTGTAATTAGATAAGTGAATGGTAAAGGTCAGAAGAGACGTTAAATGCAGCTTGTGAAGTGCGCTTATTTCTTATATAAAACACCAAATGAGAATTACATGTGCAGAAGTGTTTACGCTCTCATCAAAGTATTGAGATTCCTCCCCAACAGCAGTCTCAGTTCCATCATCGTCAGAATTATCTGCGCCATCATATGCATAACTAGCTGGTGATCTCGGTGTATGGATTCTGCCATAAGAACCCACCCTGGGCTTAGAACTAGACTGATGATCATGGTGATGTTCACCTGCGCAACAGCAACGAACGTCACTCAAAAATATTTGTGAGCACATACAAGTCACACTAGTAGAAATATCATATAGTCCTGCCATTACATGGAAATCGCTATGCTAAGTATCTCTTTGTGCAGTTTGCAGGACTTCCCCGTATTTAATTAAATCAATTATTATAATATTGCAGGAAGACGGCAAAAAAAACCATTGTTTTTTAAAACCATAAGCCCTGCCTTCTAGTTTTTATGACAGTGAACAACTAACAAGCACACGACAGGAACCGTTGAAAATATGGTCATTATCACAAACAAATTGCAAGTATGTGTAAAGTATGAAGAATTAAATATCAATTTTATAGAATTTAAGAAGTCAAGGTTACACCATTTGAAATGGTTAAGGGGGCTGAGACATTATGTTGTAATCCGAGCCAGAGCACTGTTTAAGGATTATTCAAATATGGCATTGAGCACTGTATCAGAAATTCAGAATCAAAGTAAGTGACATTTCTTGAATCATCATGTCGTTGTTTTGTTTATAACCAGCTTAAGATTGTAACTACCAAGTATCAATCAAAAATTGATCATGCGTACTTATAGATAGTCCTTTTCCTGCACAAATGCTCTATAGTCTGTATGACGTACTTATAGAGTTATAGATACACCTTTTTCTGCACAAACGCTCTATAATCTATGGGTGTGTTTGGTGCGGAGCATTTAGGAGCGGCGAGCGTTGTAATCTTTAATGCTCGTTTGGCAAGCAGCAAGTAGCTTTATAACGCTCCGTGAATTAGCATTTAGGAGCGTTGAACATTTAGGAGTTGTTTTACAATTTACACATTATGATTAGCACCTATAGCTACGTTACCAAACATTTTTTATAGAAAAAAAACTGATACCGCTCATAGCTACTTTTGCCAAAAACATGCTAGTCGGTCTTAGCTAAACAGCTCATAAACAAATTAGAGGGAACTGGTAGAGTTCAATCCCGTTCTTAAATCTAATTTTTCTCCAAATACTTTCATATAGCAACAATTTTAACCGAACATTACTACTACACTAATAATTCCGTAAACCCCTAACTAACAAATATAGAAACAAGTAACAACATATAGAAAACAAGAACAACCTTGTCTATGATTCATTTTAAGAGGTGGTAAATTATCCGAAACAAGCTTCTCCATAGAACCAATCCATTCACTACTCCCTAACCGTACATTCGGTAACGAACTCGATATCCCATAACCATTATTATTACTAATATTATTCCCCACATAACCATCAATACCATCATCATCGTCATCTTCTTCTTCTATGTAATTAATATCATTATTATCATCATTTTCATCAATACCATCTTCTAAATAGCCATCACGGGTGGTACGACGTCGTATTTTGATTAAACGATCGATGACTTGATCGACTGCGCGTTTGTGAATATAGAAAGCTGATATTGCCATTACTGACGCTCCGAATAGTGTTGCTAATGCGAAATGGATTGGTGTTATTGATGAATCCATTTTTTTGTTTTTTATTTTTTATTTTTGTGTGTTTTTTGGTTCAGATAAAAATAAAATGCTTTTGTGTTTGTGTTTGGGAAGCGTGTGATGTTGGGGTTTGATTGAGGG
Source organism: Tanacetum coccineum (assembly GCA_026074375.1). Classification (NCBI taxonomy): domain Eukaryota; kingdom Viridiplantae; phylum Streptophyta; class Magnoliopsida; order Asterales; family Asteraceae; genus Tanacetum; species Tanacetum coccineum. Next base: position 9,677 of record BQNB010194468.1, read on the forward strand.
TTTTGTTGTTTAAGGAAGTGGGAAGTGGAGTGACGAAGGTGTTTATAGTGTTGTGGTTTTGTGGGTTGATTATGGGCTTTGATGTTTGTGTTTGGGCCTAACTATAATTGTATAATTATAATGATATACCGCGGCGAGCTTCATTTATTGCGAATTATAAAGGCGTATTCGTAACATAAGGCGGCCTACATTGTCCTTGTGAACCAAATGGTGTCATTCTAAGTAGTTTTTTTATACAACCGACCTAAAATGAAATATATTCATAAACTGTATGCCCGATGCAGGTAACATCATCATTCATAGCCTTAGCGTTCCTCGTCTTGTGTTATTTGAGAATAATCATGTAATTGTCTAGGTTCAAGGCTTCCAGCAACTTTGGCCATGATTCTGGGTTCTCTCCAGGAAGCTCAAACTCCATTAAGTTCCTTTGGTTTGTGTGATCATCCTCTACGGATTAACACTGTGAAACCAAACACATATACGAATCAATCACTGATCATTAAGTAACCAAACATTGAAAAATATTTTATAAACACCGCCAAGTGCACATATACAGATGCACAATAAAGCATAACAAACAGTTTAAACGACTTGCATTTTAGTTTGTATTTGACTAATACTTAACATCATAACTCTTACAACATATTTGCTAGGCTTAAATTAATACAGTTTCGTTTATATGTAGCAAAAGAAAAGTAATATGGAAATTTTTACCTTACCATGACACCGATATGGGAAGCCCAGCCCATGATAACTCCTTGGCAGTGCAGGTAAAAAAGACCTCATGTTCATCAATTAAAAAACAAATGACATATATACAGTATTAGTATAGTCACGAAACACAAACCTCATCCAGTCAAAAGGAAGATCCATGGTGGCCTCATAGTAAACAAGTAACGATGCAAAAGACGTTTCCAAGAGAGTTCAATAATTTTTAGAATCCTTGCCTGTTGTTGGATTAGGCATGTCCATAAAAACAGCCCATAGTTAAATCCACCACGGCTAATAATACCCGTATCAAAACCGTATCAATTGATAGGGGTTGGCTCAGATTAATCGATGTCGTGGCTGCGATCGTGGAGGTTGCTGAAGCAAACAATTCTCGCACTCTGCCATCCTTCTACTTTTCGCGGCAACACAACATAGTCGAAGGATCATCGTAGCCAGGTAAAACGCAATCACAGCTTATGACTACAGTTTAGAAATATATTCAACCGTAACCTGGGTCATCAGAAAGTTGAAAGATCATCGCAAAGTTGAAAGATCATTAACATTTAAAAATAGAAATGCAAACATAGATGCGAAACCAAACACCCGCCATGGCTGCAACCACAATCCAAGTGCGGCTGCCCCGCCAAGATACATGCATTATATTATCAGCTAACAGGATCAAAACACATAAGGAAGGTAACAAAATCCAGACAGTATCAAAACCCATTATCAGCTAACAGCAATGTGGTCTTAACTATGGGTTGTTTTTATCAACGGGCCTTTGGTCTAATGGTATGGAGGTTTTACCCTTCTAGGCAAGGTCTCAAGTTTGAGTCTTGTCTAGGGCGATAGGAGTTTCCTCCCACGTGCGTAAAGGGAATGGTGTCATTGCCTTCGGGGCTAGACCCAACCTGGATGTGTGGGCTCGCTACGCCTTCTTGGCTAGGGGCCATGTAGCCACAATTGCCGTTAAAAAAAGTAAGCGTGGTGGTTGTTAGCTGATAATGCCCGTATCAAAACCGTATCAAAACCCACCATGGCTGCAACCACATGGCTGTTAGA
>BQNB010194469.1:0-11449 GCA_026074375.1 Tanacetum coccineum
TAAGAAACTTGAAAAACGGATAAATAACGAAAAAGTTACGGTAAAAACAAGTTATACGATAAATAAACGGATTTATAAAAGAATTTTTATAAAACAATTTATAAAAATTATATAAAACAGCAAGTTTAGTATTTTTAACAGATTACACATATTTTTAGGATTCCAAAATGATAAGAAACGAAAATTTTCAATTAATAACGAATGAGTTATGAATTTTGCGAGTTTACGACAATTAATACTTTTATAAAAGTTACTGTTCATGACAGAAACATTTATTTTTGTAAACCTCATAAATAAATAGAACTTTCAATTACGAGAACGTGCTCAAAAGAATCGCTAAAAACGGAGCTATAACGAATAAAATACGACGTTTACGGGTTTTACGATAACTAAAACTATAAAAATAACTTTATAACTGGTGTGAACAGTAAAAAGTACTGTTCATCAGGGGATTAAAAATATGAAAATGTCAAATTATGATAACTCGTCCTAATACGAAAGCGTGGGCATAAGAAACGTCAAAATCGGGCTTAAAACGCGAAAGTTACGCCAGTTTTACTACAACGGCAATTATAAACGTTTTAACTTATTAAACACAATTTTTCCAAAACAATTAGATGGTGATTAGCTATATAGAATTATGCATGGTAGTAATTACCCAATGTGATTAGTACTTATACGACCTTAATTTAAATAGGTTGCATCTGACGATTTACGTGACGCATTATCTGTGATATACTTGTTATTCGCTCACTCAAGGTGAGTTCATAGCCCCACGTTTTACATGATTTGTTTTACAAGTTTTTGGGGTGAGAAACATGCAATGTTTTATAACTGGACACAAGTGGTTAAGTTTCATATTATGATTACGTGTTGCCTAAGTAGCGATAACCCTAGTTGAGCCCATTATCATGAACTGTCAGTTACTGGATTGTGAGCGCGAATGTTATGAATAGATCTATTGGGATTGACATCCCCGTTCGGGTGATTAGCTATCACTGGGCAAACGAACGTATACCATGTCGAACATAGGATGTTGCGGGTTAGAACATCATCACGGGCAATGTAGGCCATTTATATGGTATTCATTTATGTCGAGCTTCAGTGTCATGAGCTTAGGGCAACGTAATTACATTTATATGATGTCTGCATCTGTTGCATTATCATACACTTGGGAAATCTTGTGGTCCTACAATATATGATTTATCAAACCTATGAATTCACCAACATTATTGTTGACGTTTTAAAGCAATGTTTTTCAGGAGGTCAATAAGCACGAGGTGCAAGGGATACATTGGTGGTTTTGATTTGGATATCATGCATTAAAGATTTTGTCGCATTACATTTTGTATATCTGTCATGGGCTAGAAATCTTTGTATTTTGAACAAGTGAACAAGTGAAGCTTCGGGCTTATGTAACAAATACTTTGTTAAATCCAATGTATCGGTTTTAAACGACTTTTTGGTCGTTCTATATATATCTTGTGTTGTTGATCATTGAAGTAACACGCCCCGGACCCTTATTCCGCTGCGACCCAATTTGGGGGTGTTACAGATTTCAAAACAAAAAATAAAACTATAGAATCATCAAATAACCATTTAAAAAAGCAAACAATGAACTGTCAAAGACAAATCAATTGATGTTCAAAGACCTTAAGAAGTTCCAAGCTGAACTTGATAGATATCATGATGTAAATTATGCGTCAAAGGTGGAAATTGATTGCGCAAAAGCTAAATGAGACTTAATGTCATACAAAATGGAATCTCAAAAGGCATTTAATGAATATACTCAAAAGATAAACGATTTAAATCAAACAATTTCAGAAATAAAAAAGGAGCTTTTTGCACATCAAGAAAAAACCCCATCTCCATTAATGTTTAGAAAAAAAATGCTCAAAACTAAGTTTATCAAAACTCGTGATGACAAAGAATTGAAAAAATCATTGACTTTTGGAAATAAATTCAAAGCTTTGATGATATTATTTAATAAAACCAGTCATTCAGTTTCAAATATTGTAATATTGCTTAATCGTAATTGTTCAAACATGAGTTCCTTAAGAAAGCTCAAAGAGCGAATCCTCGCCTGTATGATATAGGTTGCTATAATGATAATCTTGCTATAATGTTAGCTCCTGAATCTGACGAAACGATTCGTCTTGCCTAAGAAAGTCGATCAAAATTAAGTGATTTAATCAAACCTTTTGATTATAAAAACTTGAATAACCTTTACGATTTGTTGTTTCCACATCTGTGAAAATTCGCCATGACAAAGATATTTTTCAGAAGGTCAAAAATAAGTAATTACTTGCTTAGAATGAAAATTCAAAAGAGGTCTTTTATAAATCACAACAACTTTGTTAGAAAGAAGGATGGATGATTCCATTCCGTAGGATCACAAGGTAATAAAAGCTCTAAGACTTTCAAAATTAAAAGTAATGTTAACACAATTTTTGATGGTGTGGAACGTTGCAAATAGACTATTGCTAAAAGAACTTATTTTGGTTCATTTGATCGTTCATTCAAACCACATTTGAAGGGAAATTTTTGTCCAAATTCAAAAAAATCAATGCTAATTTATGAAAAATTTCATTGTGTTGTGGAAAGAGATGTGGTTGCTTAATTTGAGATACTTTAATTCTCTTGAAAACGAAGTAGACTCTCTTAAATCTCAACTGGATACTCAAAGAACACAGTTTTTGAATGAAATCGGGGGGGGGGGGGGGGGGGGGGGGGGGGGGGGGCTTTTTTGGGGGGGGGGAACACCCCCCCCCCCCCCCCCCCCCCCCCCCCCCCCCCCTTGGGGGGGGGGGGGATCCGATAGTTCCAAGGATTATTATTTATGCTGATTAAAATGAATGCTTATACTTTGGGTGTGTATACTACTCTCGATGAATTCACTGATTTACAATGTGAGTATGTGGACCAGGTTGTCAAATGTAAACGTCTTGAAAAAGAGCTTTCAAAAAGTAATACGACATCAAAGAGTTTTGAAGCACTTCAGAAACATGCGATTAATCTTGAACTTGCTTTACAACAATGTAAAGAACAAATAAAAAATGACAAAGCTTTCAAAGAAAATCAGTCAAACGTATTTCAGAAAGAACGTGAACAATATTTTGAAATTCAAGACTTGAAAGCTCAATTACAAGACAAAGGCATTGCAATAAGTGAGTTGAAGATACTCATTGAAAAGATAAAAGGAAAATATGTGGAAACTAAATTTGAAAAACCATCGGTTATTCGTCAACCGAATGCTTTTAAAAGTCAAAGACAATCAATTTTAGGGAAACCAGCAACGTTTTCAGATTCTCTTGCAAAGAAAGATTTTTCAAAGTCAAAGTCGGTTACCACAAATAATTTGTCTAATGATTTTTCAAAACAAGACACTGCACAGATTTTGTCTCAGAATGTGAAGTCAATTTTAAAGAACACAAATATGATTGCACCCGGAATGTATAAAGTTCACACAGAGCCCAATCAAACTAGAACACCACAGTTGCCTCAAGACATTAGGAAAACTAACAAACGTGAGTAATTTCCCATACTAGTGTAGCAGACCTCAGCTTAAGAGCAATCAATTGGAAGATAGAGTAATGCTAAAAATAGTCAAGGGAAAAAGCAAGAAGTAGAAGAACATCGTAGGAGTTTTTAGTTTTTAAATAATAAAACGTTTGTAACTGCGTGTAATGACAGTTTGATTGCTAAGACCTCGAATGTATACTTTATTTGTGTTACGTGTGGAAAATGTGTGCTAAATGAAAATCATGATATGTGTGTTTTTCATTATATTAATGGCGTGAATTCTAGGACTAAAAAGCCAATTGCTGTGCCTATTAGTACTAGAGAACACAAGCGAACTGTGAACCAATCTGTTGCAACACCCCTTAAGAGAACAGTTGCTTCAGAATCCACTAATCAGAAATCTAGAAGCAAAATTAGGAAGCAATATGAGCAGATTAGTAAGACATGTTAATGGTGGTACCCTAAGTTTACACCAACTAGATACAAATGGAAACCTAAGTCCCCAATAGAAAATGTCAACACAAATGTTAGTATGCCTCTAGGAAATAAATCTAGAAATGCTAATTATTTTGGGACTATGACTCTTTAGGTGTTCCACTCTGTCCAATACTCCATTGTCTTCTAATTCTTTTGCAGCTCATAGAGATAATTCTATTCATCGTCGACTCTGGGTGCTCAAAGCACATGACGGGAAATCTCAAGCTTCTAAGTAATTTTGTGGAGAAATTTCTGGGTACGGTGAAGTTTGGAAATGATCAAATTGCACCGATTCTTGGTTATGGAGATCTGGTTCAAGGAAATATCACTATCAAAAGGGTTTATTACGTCGAAGGGCTGAATCACAATTTATTCTCTATTGGTGTAATTTGTGAATACGGAATTTGGACGTTGCTTTTCGGAAGTCTACATTGTTATGTTATGATTTGAAGGGAAAATGATCTACTACAGGTTTCTCGTGATTCAGGGATCTGTATTTCCATCACTCTTCAAGACACATCCACTCCCAATCCAATTTGCTTAATGGCTAAAGCTACATCGTCACAAGCATGGTTATGGCATCGTCGTCTCTCACATCTAAACTTCGATACCATCAACTTGCTTTCGAAGTATGATATTGTGACTGGCCTTCCTAAATTGAAATTCGTCAAAGATCATATTTTTTCTTCTTGTGAGTTAGAGAAAGCTAAACGAAAGTCTTTTCACCCAAAGGCTACCGTGAGTTCAAAAAGACGGTTACAAATTCTACACATGGATTTATGTGGTCCCATGAGTGCAGAAAGCTTTAACGGCAAGAAAAGAAAATATGTGATTAGTAATTATGATGATATTCAAGATATACTTGGATCTCACCTTCTTGAGATATAAAAGATGAAAACACCTGATTCTGATCAATTACTCAAAACTTGTTCAAAGAGGACGTCTTGTCAAGTCTGTTAGAACCAGTTTGAAATGACAAACACTAGTACAAAAAGTGGATTTGGTCAACTTATGGGCGCAAAATGGAAACGACCACACTATTCACATATTTATGTGATCCAAAAGGTACAAAAAAGACACCATTTACTAATTAGTCACCACATGAACATTTTTATAGGCTAAGGTGACCATTAGACTGTATTGCCACACATTCAAACATCATGTGGCTAATGTAACTTGGTTAATATTGGTTTTGTGTCACATTAGGAATTTCGTGTGACCAATACAAGTATCTTGATGCTTTGATCATGATATACATTAAAATAGTGACAAATATTTGTCACACACCTTGAACAATGTGACTATAATGCCACTATGGTCACACTAATCGTTTTGTCACAATTATGTTAGTGTAGCAAAATTCGGTTTACTATGGTCTGTAACTTAATATGTGTGTCTAAAGTTTAGTTTGTGTTAGCTTGCTGATTCGTTCATTTAATATATTTATATATATATATATTTTATGTGTTTATATATTAATATATATATATATATATATATAATATTATATATATTATATTATATACACATATATATATAATATAATATATAAGCAGGACATCAACCAACTACCTTTAGCAAGGAATTGGTACAGCGAGTTCACAAAAATAAAATATATATGGTACGAAAGGTATGATTCCCGGATCGTTATGTCACAACGAGGCTTGAATGAAAATCGAATGACGGGAATTGATGATTGATGTTTGAATATGACAAGGATATGATGGGCACTACATCTCTATAAGCAAAATGCCACAAAGAGGATAAGCCGCTAAAAAAATAAGCTAGAACAGGCATAAAGCTAGAAATAGTAAAAAAAACACTTACAACCTTTTATACTATGACAACAAAATAAGCTCAAATAAGCTCTTACGACAAACAAGGAAACTAGACTACCCTAAATTAGCAATTCAGCAAGCAATTAAGCTAAGTTAAATAAGAGAAACTCAGCAGTACTAACTACAGTAACAGTTTTAACTATCAGTACTAATTTAGAGTTAGTACTGCTAGCTTTAAGTTAGTACTGCTAGCTCTAATAAAACACAATGAAACAAGAAATAAGCGAATAAGCTAAAACAGATAATTTAATTATCCCTAATAAGCACTCAGGCATAAGAATATGCATCTAGAACTAAATATAATGCAAATATGCTAAAAAAAAACTAAAAAACTAAAACTCTTAAAACTATTTTGAAAAGGCGAAAAAGCTTCAATAAGCTCTACTAAAGACAGTAAACAAAAATGGGCTTAATCTACTCTAAAGAGCTAAGCCAATCTTAAATAAGCAGAAACAATAAGCTAATAAGCAAAAATGATCAAACAGTACTAACAGTATTAACTACCAGTACTAACTTGGAGTTAGTACTGCTAGCCTTGAGTTAGTACTGCTAGCTTTAAAATCCCAAAAGAGAACTAGCAGTACTAACTATGGGTTAGTACTGCTTGTTCTAAAAATCCCTCAAAGTTTTCAAAAGTCATTTTATTTCAAGCTGATTTGATCCTAATTTGTTAAAAACAGATTATCAAATAACAAAATAAGGCACTTATGAGCAGATTTCAACCAATAAAAAGCACTTAAATAAGCTAAATCAATCTAACAGCTAAATCATTCTAACAGTTTTACCTCACCATTTAAATAGTCAATTAGAGTCCATTAACAATTGAAAAATTCATTTTAGGTTTAATTATGGAAATTTAGGGTTTTTACTCACCATTTAGGGCTCCCATTTTGCGTTTTTATAGTTAAGGTTTAATTTCCCGTTATTAAAGTTAGGTTTAATTATCCTTTAATTTGCTCTCTTTTAGGATTTTAGAAAACAAATCATCTTCGATTTAATTCAAATCATTGTCCGAATTTAAACGTGGTTTCAATTTTATAAATCGTTGGGACTTAACGACCCGGGAATTATACTTCACTGGTAAATATACGTATTATATATATATATATATATATATATATATATATATATATTATATATTATAATATATATATATATTATATATACTATTTATATATTAAACGTCGGTGAATACTTCCTTACTTCCCTGTGTCCTCAAGGGTAGTTTGGTAATGTGACTAAACACCCAAAAGAAACATGCTTTGTGTGACTAAATATTACAAATGGCCACATAAACATAAAATTCATGTGGCCATTAGATGAACATTAGTCACACAAAATACATATTTCTTCAATTTAAACACCATATGGTCACACTTATTAACACTTTTTGTCACTTTATGCTTAGTTGTATGTGACTAAATACCCAAAACAAACATGCTTTGTGTGGCTAAATATTATAAAAGGTCACACAAACATAAAATTCATGTGGCCATTGGATGATCAATAGTCATACAAAATACACATTTCTTCATTTTAAACACCATATGGTCACACATATTGACACTTTTGGCCACTCTATGTTTAATTGTATGTGACTAAATATACAAAAAAACATGCTTTGTTGGTTGTACATTGTTTGCGGTCAATAAATTGTACCTATTTAGTCACACAAAAATAGTGGATACGGACAGTAAAGCTTTCTTATGTGTGACTAACTCGAATGCGTGACCGTAGGTGACCTACGATCGCGCGACCTTTTGTTACACATGAAACTTTTCACGTGTGTGACTATATGTATATAGTCACACATTTTTGGTGTGACCAATACCACTTTTTATACTAGTGATTATATCCAGTATCATATTGTACCTGTTCTAATGGCTTAGAATCAGTGCCTGAGTCAGCTGTAGGAACCTCCTAGATCTTTGCCATATAACTGTAATGTGCTTCCAACTCTTGTTCATCAATCTCTTCATCAGTGTCTGCTAACCAATCAGATTGCTCTGCTTAAAGTGGAACACCTTTCTCAGCTTGTTTGCAAAGTAATATCTTTTCTTTGTGATACATAGAGTTTTTAACCCTTTTTGGCTTTCTGCATTCTTTAGCAAAATGTCTAAATTCCTTGTAGTTAAAACACTGTATCCTAGACTGCTTCACTACCGGATTGCCTATAGTTTCCCTAGCCCCAGCAACAGTCATTGTCCTCTGATTCCCAAACTGTCTAGTCTGATTATCATTCTTGTATCTTAGATTCGTATCCACATTCTTGTTTCTGGTGTTTGAGGAAGTTCTAAGGTTGTTGTTGGTAGGTTTGTAGAGCTTTTTGAAATACTTTGCAATTAGTGCCAAAAATTTTTGCATTTCCTTATCCTTATGAGCTTGTTCAGGATCACTGTCTTCTTCAGAAGCGGACTCAGATGGTGGTGTGATTGGTTTGGCTATCTCTTGCCTTTGTGTCTTGTAGTTGGATTTGATCTGGTTGGAAGTGATGTTCTTGATGTTGGTGCATATGATTTGTGAGACTTTGATGTTTGATAATAAGGATCTGGATGTGGTTGAGCAGTATCAACAAGTGCTAATAGGTTAGCATTCTTGGCTATTCAATCAGCACGGATTTTATTAACTTCCTTTTGATATTGCTTCAGAATGTCAAAGAATTTATGATATGAAACTTCATCCAACTTGTGTTGTTGCTTGAAAATTGTTACAAACCTTGACCATTTTGGTAGAAGTTGTTGAAGAAATTAAACATTGACTTGCATCGTATCAACTATCAAGTTGTTTCTCATCATTTCATTTATCAGCTTGTAAAATCGGGAGTAGTATAACTCTATTGATTCTCCATCGTGAGGGGTGAATTTTCCAAATTCCCAAAATAAGTTTGTCTTGACATCTTGAATGTTGAGTGATTCACCTTGTTGTAACCTTTCAATAGCTTCCCACATTTCATGAGCTGTCTTGCATACATCAACAGTTGAGTATATTTCATCTCCAATTCCAGTCAGTATCAAATGAATCGCTTCCTTTTCTGATTCAATATGATCTTTGTTTTTAGGAGACATATTCATGACAGTGTCAATTGTTGTTTGTTCAAGAATAAGTGGATAATTTTCTGTTGCAAGTACAGCTAGAATTATGACAGTAGAAGGAGTGTTATGACCTTCGAGAATGCATTTCCTTAAGGCATCGCCATTATTTCTTGTATCAATGTATCTTAAGAAACGTGATCGCCATTGTGCATATCATCCTGTTGCAAGCATTGGTGGATGATCCTTTAAACCAGCTGCCATGATGTTGTTATGCATTTGACTGTCGGTTGTGAAAGTTACATGGAGTTTTCATGATGAATGATTGTTGAATTATGAAGTGAAAATGATTTGTAGGATCTTAAGCAGGTAAAGTGTTGGGAATTAAAAGTCTTCTTAATACTGTTAAATATTAATGCTACTAGTCAATGATAAAAGAGAAGTTTCAACTATAGACATTAATGGTGAATGAAGACTTTAATGTTGGTTGAAGACATTAATGTTGGTTGAAGACATTAATGTTGGTTGAAGACTTTATGTTGATTGAAGACATTAATGATGATTGAAGACTTTATGATGATTGAAGACATTTGATTAATGTTGACCACATAGTTAGAAACATATTGAATACTTAATTATGGTATTCAATATGGTTGACTAGATATGTTAGGAAAATATTGTAAACTCTAATGGACTTCTTGGTGTATAAAAGAAGGTCCAAGGTATAGAGTTAGACAACAAAATTACACACATACACACATACATAGTCAAATAGCAATACATATCTCATAGTTAGTAATCTGTAAACATCTTTGGCAGATTAATAGTAAAGTTTAGTTATTAAACATTGTTCTTCTTAGTATTATAAGCTAGTTTCCGCATAGCTTATAGTATTCATAGTCTTTGTTTCTCTTGTGGTTAGTGTGGAACTATTCCATATTGGCTACAACCCTTTACAAGCTAAAGGTTTAAGATCTATACGGTTTGAGACCTACATCTCTCTCAACCTGAATTTCATTACAAGTATATATTAGCTTCAAATTGAAGGAACAACAAACAAACAATTATAAATAACATACGATTAATTACCTCTTTGCGTAACCATTTAGCAAAATATTTACTATGCTTATTCTCCAGAAATGCTATTCGTTTACCTGGGTTTTCTGTTTTCAAAACTTGATTGTGTCTCCTGAAACAATGTCTTTGATTATTATATTTGATAGAACATTTTAAGTAACGAAATAGACATGTGTTAGTAATACTTGTTGGGATTAAAAGTCTTCTTAATGCTGTTTGGATTACTGCTGCTCATGTTTGTATTAATGCTGCTTAGCTGAATTTAGTGATGCTCATGAACTTCAAAGAAAATGTGCTAAGTGTTTACTACTACTAGTACGTAGTTACTACTGCTAGTGAATATTAGTACTGTTTGTTAGTTAGTACTGCTAGTTAATAAGTTAGTTCTGTTTGTTAGTTAGTACTGCTTATATGATATGTATTAAGTTATTTGATTATGGAAAAGATCATAGATACTTAGATTGGATCAACAATACTTACTCGATATATGGTACAATTTCATCTGTATTCTGTATTACATACAAATGTGCTTTTTGAAAGAGTTCCGCAGAAACTTCACTTGATTTGCCGACCGATAATGGCTTTCCTTCCTCATTTTCATCAGTTTCATGTTTATCAGGTAGGATACCAATAGTTTCTATAGATTTATGATATTCGCTAAAATACTCTATTGTTTCTTTCGCAATAGTCTCCTCAGCAATGCATCCTCTGGTTTATTTCTGTTTCGCACATGTCCTTTAATAACCTTCATACATCTTTCAAAGGGATACATCCACCGAAAGCATATGGGACCACATAATTTTACCTCCCTAGTTAGGTGCACGGTCAAATGTATCATAATATCAAAAAATGACGGAGGAAAGAACTTCTTGAGTAGGCACAGTGTCAATATGATTTCTTTGCTACATATCGATTTAAAGAAAAGCAAAACCTAATAATAGCATATCGTGTGGGAGGGTGCATGATTGAACATATTGCAATGGGCAAAAACTCTTACATTAGCATGTGATAGTCATGCGATTTAAGGCCAATGGGCTTCCTATCCTTTAGGTTGACCAAACTAGAGAAATTTGAACAATAGCCTTCTAGTACCTTGATGTTGTGTAACGTTTCACAAAAGATATCTTTTTCAGCATTAGTTAATGTGTAACCTATTAGAGGTAGTGTTGTTTTGTCTTCATCTTGCATAGCAAACAACTCTGGTTTTACCCCCAACTCAGGCAGATCCAATCGAGCATTCAATCCATCTTTTATCTTTCCCGGAACATGTAGCAGAGTTCCGACTATACTCTCAGCAACATTCTTTTCTACATGCATAAAATCAATACAATGTGGAACAGGATTATGCCTCCAATACTTAAGTTTTCAATACTATTGATCCCACGCCTTGATCGGTTCTTTAGAATATAAAGAGTTTGTTACCTTGGAAGAATCCAAAATAACAAAGATTGAGACTTTGTGAATATACCAAAGTGTATGCGGAAACTACACTTTGATACTCTAGAG
>BQNB010194470.1:0-11449 GCA_026074375.1 Tanacetum coccineum
CTTTGGATGACAACACTTCTTGTAAACATTCGCAAGGAGACATTGAAAGCTAGGTGTTTTTCAACAGTGAGATTAGTCAACTTGCCTTGAACAAGAAGAAGCAGCATGTCTTTGATATCTTGAATGCGAAGCCTATTGAAATTGCCTTCTTTGAATTTATACAGCTTGTCATCATCTCTACGAACAGTGATCTAATCCAGATGCTTGTAATTATGCCATTCGACAATTTCTTACTTTGTAACAGCAATGATTCTGCGTTTGGAGTAGACATCACGAGCAGATTCCCTGTTAACCACAAATCCATAGAATTGTTTTCGTTTTCGCCCCCAATGTGAGATTCCCCAAAGGGCGTGTTTGTCATAGCTAACCAGCACTTGACTCCACATTCTGTTAGGGACCAAATCTACAATCCATTTGATATGCCCGTAATCTGCACCCTTGGTCTTCATCACTGAAGTTGTATATTTTTGGCTTGAGACACCACCACTTAGATATTGAAGGTCGTTGTTGATGAAGTGATCAAAAGGAATGACTTGACGACCTCGAGAATTAGGTATCAATGGTAGTGGCTTTCGCAGATCATGTGGATATTGCTGGCCTTCAGGGTTGATCCAGTCTAATTGATTAGTGGATGCCTTGTAGACTTCTTCCAGGAAATATTCAAGTTCTACCAGACTCTTGCATGATCCCTTCATCAGCTCGAATATTGGACCGGTTAATAATTCTGGAGTTAAAGTATCAACTTTAAGCCGGTTCATCACGAATGCTGAGAAGGCAAGGGAAGTGTCCATCAACTCATTAAATGACTCATACGGATCTTCCATCTAGGCCAAAGAGCTTATCCAAGGTTGAACAGGTCCATGAGCCTCAGGCAAAGTCATGTTCCAATCACGATCGGGAGTAGGAGGTTTTGCTGGTTTCTAAAACCAATCAAGAAGCTAAGAGGTCTCTTCATTGGGTTAATCTTCAGTAACTCCTGTTTCGAACTCCTGATGTGCGGGTTCTTCCAAATCTTTGGAAGTGTGCATTGGCTCCTCTACTTGAGCAGATTCGCCAGCAGACTTGTGATGTGATTTGGACCCTTCAGTTGACTTGCCAGTTGTCATGGATGTCTTTTCCTTTGGTGCACTGGTAGACTCTAGTTCTTTTCTAGCTCTTCTTCTCTTGGACCCCCGGTTTGATCCAGCGGAGGGTTCTTCATCTTTATCCTCAGATTTGTACCCTTCAGTAGACATTCTAATTGTCTTAGAGGTCTTTTCCTTTGGTAAACTGGTTGACTCTGGTTCTTTTCCAGCTCTTCTTCTCTTGGACCCCCTGTTTGATCCAGCGGAGGGTTCTTCGTCTTTATCCTCATTATCTCGACGTCTTTTAAATGAGATAGTATCTCCATACGTGTCAAGTTTGAGTTTGTCACTTTCGTAGGCGTCAACTAATGCTTTGTAGAGATTCTTTTGTTCATAAGATCTGTGGATTGACTTATTACTTTCCATCTTATCTATGATAATCTTCTTTAGCTCAAGTTTAGAAAGGTTGGCGGCTACAACATGGGATGTCTTAGATTCATTAGATAAACGAGTTAGAACCTCTGCTTCGAGTTGTTCATTTACAGTCTTCTCATTTTTTGGCAAAATCTTAGAGACTTGTGCCTTAACTTGTTCTTTGACTTGCTCCTTGATTATTTTCTTTATGTTGGCATCAAGTTTATTGATGAAGTCTTCATTATCGGCTTGAGCTTCATTTCTGAGTTTGTCTGACTGTAATTGAATAGCTGTTTTGACGGCTTCATTCATCTTATTGGATTCAATATGGAAAGGTGTTTGAACCCGAGGATCAAAGCTATCTTCTTCTTTATGTTCTTCATCATGAGTGGAGAACTTGGGATGAACAAAGTCATCACCATCATTGTCTGAATCTGTTTGCTCATCATCATCATCTTGATTATCAACATCGTCATCATCATCATCATTGTTACCATCATCATCATTGCCATCATCATCATCATTGTCATCATTCAAGGTTACTTCATCATCATCCTCCTCGTCACTGGACTTCCAAGAGATTTGCTCATCATCTGATCCATATGTCGGTACATCGGGAACCCCTGGTATACTACTAGTTCCTTCATCTGCACCTGAGCCTCTGGCGTGAGAGCTATGAGTTTCTATAAGACTTCTTTTTGTGGCTAGCTTTATTTGTTCAGCTTTTGTTAGCGCAACCTTAGATAGCACCGTTAGACCTTTATCTTTAGACGTCTTTGCGGGTTGCTTCTTCTTGGCAGGTTTAGCTGCCTTTGCTGAAGTCTTGACTCTTTTGCCTTTAGTAGTTGGAGGAGTCTTTGTCTTGTCATATCCAACTTGCTTCTTCTTGACACTTGCTTTTGTCTTTGTAGGTTCAACTCCTGAAGTAATGACATAGTACTCTTTGTAGGATTTGGAGTTTCTGATGTCTTTATTCATCAATTCATTAGGCAAAATGGCACCATACAACCGTGTGTCTTCATGCCTAGAGACAACCTTGATCATGGTGAACATGTGGTCATCCCTAGCATAGTGCCAATTTACACTGTTCCGTCTTGGAATTTATTGATCCTTAATCATGAAGAAGTTGACGATGACATTGGTGAAGCGGGGGTAGTACATCTCATTACGCTTCTTAACATTCTTGTTCTCTAATTGCTAAACAAAATCTTCCCACAGAAGGTAGGCATAATCTACGTTCTTCTTATGGTACATGCCTCAGAGGGTTTGAGCTTGAGATAGTCGAAGACTGTCATATCCGGTACTTTTACCACTCAGACATTTGTTGATAACCGCAGCAAATGATCTCCAGGGTTGACGCAGCTTGTTGACATTGACATTGGTTATCACCTTTATCTCTTCACTGTGACCAAGATCTCTGAAAACGTAAGAATTTCCTCTTCAAAGGGTGGTTCCTTGAATTGCTGATTAGGGAGTTTAGGGCATATTTGAAGCATTTATTTGAAGTACTCAAGATTCACAATATGTTTCTTATTGTTCATCTTGAAACAAATTAAGTGGTGATACTAATTAGGAAGTTTAGGGCATATTTAAAACATTTCTCTAAAGTACTCAAGATTCATAATATGTTTCTTATTTTTGATCTTGAGATGATTCGAGTAATGATGAACTGTAGTAGTGGCCCAAAACTCTTGCATGTAAATTTTTGGAACATCCGCTGTGATTTGGAATGCCTTGTAAAAGGGAATGAGTTTCAAAACATCATAGACTACTTGAAGAGTTACTTCTTTAAACTTGAGATCTGAGCTTAGTCAAATATTACTTTTGCCAATTTTTGAGTCGATTGGCAGGAGCAACTAAAGAGTCATCCAATGCAATTTGTTCAGCTCTTGTGATATCCATGGTTCTGCTTAAGAAAGAATCAATACAGTTTTTATATAACCAAGTTTATATATAACTATATAGACTTTTTATGTGAGCAAGGTATGTTTTATCATGATGTGAAAATTTTCCTCTTGCATTAGGACCTCTTAAGACTTTTAGCACTTGTAACGATCTATTCCTATGAATGGAAACTTAGATAGACTCATATGCTTAAGGAATTCAGGCAACCTTTTTGCCAATTTAGGAATCGAGGGTTTTCTAACTAGTAGAGAATTTAATATCCTAAGTCGTTTAATAGTTGACCTTGATTTTACCTTGTTTTAAGCCTATTTTAACTCAATTAGATAGCATAATTAATCAATTTTAATTAGCCAGCTAAGTTAAGTTTTAGTTCGCCTTCAAATTGGAATTTTGATCTTAAGTGTTCATAGATCGGGTCCTTAATTGGTTCTTTAAACAAGTCTATTAGATCGGGTCCTTGATGAGAAAAACTAGATCGGTTCCTTAAGAACAATGATTAGATCGGGTCCTTAACAAAGATTAGATCGGGTCCTTAAGGAAAAGACTAGATCGGTTCTTTAAGGAAAACGACTAGATGGGTTCTCAAAGAACATGACTAGATCGGTTCCTAAAGGATTTAAACTAGATCAGCTCCTAAAGGATTTAAACTAGATCGGTTCCCAAATGATTTAAACTAGATCGGTTCCCAAAGGTTTTAAACTAGATCGGTTCCCAAAGGATTAAAACTAGATCGGTTCCCAAAGGATTTAAACTAGATCGGTTCCAAAGGATTTAAACTAGATCGGTTCCCAAAGGATTTAAACTAGATTGGTTCCCAAAGGATTTAAACTAGATCGGTTCCCAAAAGATTTAAACTAGATCGGTTCCTAAAGGATTTAAACTAGATCAGTTCCCAAAGGATTAAAACTTAGATCGGTTCCAAAGAAAAAAAACGTCTAGATCGGGTTCTTCATTAAAAAATTCATAAGCACGAGTTAGTTGCACTTAGACTTGATCAAATAACCTTCATAGCATTAGAAAAAAACATGATAACACATTAAATCTACAGAATCATCAAAAGTAAGCATGAAACGAGCACTTTTTCTTAAAATGGCACATATAATCATGAAACTACAAACAAGGGTGAAATATTATCATTCAAACTCATTCTAGGATAGATATACATGCATTTAATTACAAAACCTACAAACATTTTTCATCATCTCCCAAAACCTAAATTTTCGAGCAACTAATCTAGCAAGAATACATTCATGTGAAGTCCAAATGAAAAACTGCTTTAAATGGGTGTTCTTTACTCCAAAACAAACAATACCCCTCACTCAATTTAAGGTTTTATGCAGCTTTGATTTTGACGAACCCTAATTTGATTATTAGGGCTTTTCGAGATCAAACCCATATGAATACTTGATTTGAATGAGATATAAGTTGTTTGAAGTGAGACAAACAAGATATTAGTTATACCTTATGCGCGATAACAACGAGACAATGAGAACAAGTAAATGGCGAATTCAAATGGCTTGGGAGGCGTGTTTGTGAAATCAGAAAAGTGGGGTGGATGGTGTTTATGAAACAATTATTATTCTTGACACATTTTCTCCCTCATGTTATTTATCCTTTTTATTTTCACAAATAAGTTTTACTAGGCAAATAAAGTTTAACAATAGGCACAAATGGTCCCTAATATTTTTAACTAGCATACCTAATCACTTAAATTCACACAATTACTCCCAAAAGGCAAAAACACATAACATGTAAGGCACACATAAGTTAAACTTAATTAACTTTTCTTTAAGAATGATATTCCGTTATAGTTTAAAACCTTTTTCCATTGAAACTCATTATTATTATGAAGAAGATATTTGAAATTTTCTCCCCCTCAAACAGTGACCCGTTTTCTATTTAAAAAGCTGTAGTCATTGTATGAGAAGTCGAATGTCTTTGAGAAAAAACATTTTTTGATGAAACAATGGTATATTTTTGAAAAACAAACACCAAAATAAGTTTTCTCTTATTTTAACACATAAGCGCACTGACACATACACTTATGGTAATATAGGAAGCACGGGTTGTGATGCAAAGTAATCACAAGCCTTTGCATGGTCATAAAGTAGACCATGCCTGAGAATAAATTCCCGTTATGAGGTCAAGTTTCCTTTTTGACGAAATACTTGCCTTTAAGATGATGACCAGGTTGATATCAGAAATAATAGCAAGCCATTTAGCATGTTTTGAAAACATTTGGAACTTCTGCTCGAACTTCATTTACAGCCTCGTATCATTATTGAATGATATTTCTAAGACCGTAAATGTTATCGATTTTCAGAAGACATGCCATTATTACTTCTTTTTATATTTTTACATTTTTTAATTTTTTCTTTCATTTTCTTTCATTTTATATTTTTGTATTTTGTTTTTATAGTTTAAATATATATACACATATGATACAGGATATGTGAATAGGTACCACCACTATTCATCAACTTCATCTGCCAAGTGTTTTAGAGTCTCCGGCGTAAAACTTCGCATTCCCAACTTGTTGATAAGAAATTCAATTCTTTCTCTTGCAAGGGCTTTTGTGAAGATGTCCGCTAGTTAATACTCCGTATTGACAAAAATAAAGTCTCGATCACCCCTTCTCAACATGCTCCTTGATTAAAAGTGAAATTTGATGTTATATGTTCGACCTTAGATTTGTTGAACATTGTTGCAGCATAAGGCAATATCGCTTTTGTTATCACACTACATTGGAATTTTATTGAATCCAAGGCCATAGTCAGTAAGCTGTGATCTCATCTAGAGGATTTGAGTACAATAGCCAGACATAACAATATATTCAGCTTCCATACTGGATATTACAGGGCTTTTCTGCCTTTTTGCATGACCCAAGCTAAAGTTATTCTCCCATAACTCTACTAACAGATGTGACTATGGGTGTTATCTAGAAAAAGCGGATCCGTATTTGTAAATGCTATGAGATATTCGAAGAATCCTTCGGGATACATAGTCCGAGTGACGGGTTCCTCTTAGATACCGAAAGTTCCTTATGACTGAGTAAGTGCCTTTTTGGGTTAGGCCGAGCCTGATACCGGAGCACCACCATGCATATAGCAAATTGTAGTCAGGTTTTTTATGTTACTGGCGGTAGATAAGGAGGGTGCCAATCATACCACGTTTAGAGGCAGTTTAACGAACTGTCCCTTATTTATTCCTCTTAGTTTTGGATTTCTCTACCATGGGAGTATCCACTGGGTCACAAGTGTCAAAACCGTATTTCTTTAAAGATTCAAGGGAATATTTTGACTGATTAATAAAGATGCCTGATTCGTCAAATAGCATACACTTATATAGCAACCCCAATACAGATCCTAACCGAATGCCCTTGACCAAGGCAAAAGGTCAGATTCCACAATAAGGATACTATATAATACACAAGATAGATATCAATGATAAAAGATTCTGAAGAGTTATTCCCCGGGTCGTATGGTCCCCAACGAGGCTGCAATTGAAGGTATTCCTGGTTTGATGAGAAATTGACATGATGGGGAATATTTAGATATGATGGATACATGATTATAATTACAACTAAAATTAATAAAATAAAACATAATTTTAATCTACGGGAAAACTAGATGTAGGAAATGGGGATCTTTAAAAACTATTGGAAACAAAAATTAGTTACTTGGGAAAAAATCCTAAAATTAAAGCTATTACTAAAATACGGGGAACAGAATCAGGTATCGGGAAACCTAAATACTAAAAATTAAGAAAATAAATGCTAAATTAAATTAAAAATCAAAATTAAATTCTAATTAAGTTAATTTGAAAAATAAAGAAAACTAGAACTAAAACGGAGGTCGTTTGAATGTAAAACGAAAAGAAACGGTAAAACGCACTCGGTAAAACGGGTCTAAGACTGAATTTTATAAAAAATTAAACCTATACTAAATGTTGTATTTTTCCTAGACACTAAATGACAAAAGAAAATTTTATAAAAAAGAAAAATATTTTTTTATTAATTTTTGAATTTTTTATGATTTTTCTAAGATTTAATGAATTAACAAAAATAAACTTTTTCTAAAAATTAACACTAAAATTTTTCTTTTATTTTTCAAAAATACTAGATTTAAAATGAAAATTAATGCAAAAAGAATTTTAATTTTTCAACTATTTTTCTATTTTTTATGATTTTTATAAGAAAAAGTAATAACTAAAATCTATTTTAATTGCTAGAAAATACAAATTTAACTGGAAAAATATAGAAAAATGGTTTTAATATGCTAAAATGGTGCAGAAAATTAATAGAAACAAAAGCCCTAATTTTTAAAACCCAATTGAACCCTAATTTATTCAATTAAAACTTTAACCTAATTTTTAATAAAACTAAAAACAAAAATATTAACTTTTTTATTTAACTAAGAAAGACAGGGTTAAAAGGAAAAGAACGTTCAGACTACAGGGTAGGCGGGCTAATATTTGGAATTTTACACTACAATAGAAACGGGTGCCCCTTAACTATGAGAAAACTACCAAACAGACCCTGCGCTATTGGCTTAATTTGGCTTATTAAAAAGTGCTTCAGACAAAACTCAAAACTACAAAGTTATAGAACAGCTTATTTCTAACAACTTTACAAAGACGGTGACTTTTAACCAAAGAATAAGCTTGTAAAATAAAGCGTGTAAGGCTACTGTCTCAGAAAGTAGCTATTTGACCGCTTTTTAGATTTTGGCTTATTGTGAGCTTATTACTAATGAAGCTGAAAACTAAAAGATGCTTATTATGATTAAGAGTATTCTAGGGGTTTTTTAAACTAAAATCACCCTATGTTGAACAAATTTAAAAAGAAAATGAAGATGAAAAATAGCAAAGTTTAAATGAAACTGTTTTTGAGCTTTTTTATGAGTAAACTAAATGCTTATTTTTGAACTTTGAATGCTGAGAAAAAAAAGGGCAAGTGTTGATTTCCACTAGATAAGCCAGAAAAGTGAGCTTTTTGACTGACAGAAGCTTATTTAGCTTATGAGCTTATTTTTCTTTCTTTTGGGGATTTAAGCTAACTAGATAAGCTATAACTTATTGGGAGCAGATAAATAGGAGAGGGGAGTCCTAAAATTAAACTATGGCTTCCTAATAAGCCCTAAAATAAGCTGATCTATATAAAAATAAGCTAAACAGTTAATACAAAGGCAGAAATTTGGGAACTTTAAGGCCTAAATAAGCTAAGCTAAAGGGTGAGTTAAGCTAAGAAAACTTGGGGATTTAAAGAGCAACTACTAAGCTATAAATAAAAGCTAAAATATCTAGGAGCTTAATACAAAATAAGCTAAATAAGGGAGGCTGAATATGGGTATCTAGCACCAGGGCAAAAGAGCAGTGGACAAGGGCCCCTTTTTAAGCTTATGCAATAAGCTCTTATGAGCTTTTTAGTTAAAAACAAACTCAAACAGATTTATAATAGAGGCAAATGAGCTTATTTTCAAAGTTTGGGCCCATTTGGAGTTTTAAAAACAGCTGAAATTTAGGCTTAAAGGTAGGGGTTTTCAAAGAAATGACATATAGGTATTTTGATTTTTACTTGGTGAGATTCAAAGACAGATTAAGGTGTTGGTTAAAGTGGCTAGAAACAACAATAACAAGCACAAAAACAATGTGCTTAAGCTGCATAAGCAGCTGGAGCACTTAAGCTCAATTTGGCTTATTTAAATTTTGACAATTTATTAAGGACCCTTAAAAATTTATTTTTATACTAAAACTTTTGGTTAAAGTGCACTAATAAACCCTACACACTCAGCCAAAGTTGGCTGAGTGGTATTTATCCATAAAAACCCCATTATGACCCATTTTAAGGTTAAACCAAACACCCCCTTAATTTATAAATTCAGCTTCTTCTTAGCTTTTTAAAAGAAATAAAGGGGTATTACGAGATTATATGCTGAGCTTAACAACTCTTACACATGGTGGTGTAAGATTAAACAGGTTTAAAGGCTTTAATTTATACTTCGAATTTTTAACAAATGCAATATTTCAAAAAACTCTTAACTTTTATTAATGCTGAAAATATTACAACATAAACTTTAAATAAACTGAATACAACACTTTCAAAGTAAACTTAACTATTTTTATACTAAGGAAAGTAAAAACAGGGGTGTTGTATACTCGGCTTGTTCTCTTCTCTTTTATAGAAGTCCTCTGCCTTCTCTTTGTCTTGGTTTGTGTTTCTTGGAGTGTAGAAACGTCAGCATACTCAATCCTAGCCCTCCATTCCTTTTTGTACACCATCTCACCATTAAAGGGGTCTCGGGTTGAGTGGGATTGCCAAGTGGGCATGGATTATAAGGTTGGGGTGAGTGGGTATAGGGTTAGGGTGAGCTGGGAAGAGTACTGGGGGTAGTGGTTTGGCCTAGAAACCGTGGGAGAGGGGGTTAGAGGCAGGCTGGGAAGTGTACTAGGGGGTGGTTTGGCAAGAAAACAGTGGGAGAGGGAGGTAATGGTTTTGGCGGGTAAGAGGTATCGAGTACAGTTATGGTTCGCAGGTTTAAACATAAACCTTGGGGAAGAGGCAAAACTAGCCCTTCAACTTTCATTCTCTTTTCATTTCATTCGAGCCCCAAAACAGTTATAAACTAAGTTTAGAAAGTGACGCATTTGGTCCCTGTGGTTTTTATAACAAAAGAATAAAGAAAGGTTTGGGAAATTGCAAATCCAGCCCTTGCCTTTAAACATAATAAAAGAATTGCCATTTGGCAGTTTTAGTCCCTCTCTTTATTTCACCATTTTTCTTTTATAAAACACTTTAAAAAATGACAGTTCTAGTCCCTAAGGTTTATAAAAATTGTTTCTGGGCCAGTAATGGGCTTGGGTTTGTGTATTGGGCCCAATTGGGTGTGTGGGCTTGTATTGGGCCCAATTGAGTGTGTCTGGGCCCAATAAGGTTTAGGCTTATGTTATTGGGCTTTTTAAGGCCCAATAAGGTTCAGGTGGGTTTTGTGTGTACAATGGCTGAGATTGGCTGTAACTGGGCTAGGATTGGGCCTTCAAAGTCTTCACAGTCTTTGTCAAATGCACACAAATGGGCTGTTGTAATTGATTGAGGGCCCATTTGGTCTTCACAGTCTTCATAATTATACTATTGGGCTTTCCCGGCCCATCAGATGGGTTGAGATTGCATCCAATTAGTATTCTTCAGTTCCGGCTCCGGTTTGACTGTTGATTCTTCTGGATTGACTTTGACTTTGACTTTGACTTTTTTGGTCTTTGGCCTTGATTTTTCACAGTCTTTTCCATTCCATGCTCAGTTTTGTCATTTTGGCTCTATTTTCTGTCTTTTTGTTGATATCCACTTCCTGCACAATACAAATGCAAAACAAACATATATTTGGCAGTTTTTGTCTGTTTTTGGTCATTTAAGCTCGTTTTTAGAGGTAAAAGATATGTGTAATTAAGCACTTATCAAATCCCCCAAACTAAGGTATTGTGTGTCCTCACGCAATGTTATGAAGTAAACATGTAAGCCCCGTTTTCACCATTTTCTGAATTTACACTAACTACAACTAATATTTTTGGATTTTCTCATTTTTTAACAAGTTTGACTTTCTTTATTTATTAATACTGGGATCATAGAATGAGAAGCGCCCGTAGAGTGATCTACGGATGTCCTGACGGATAAATTCATCGTCCTCGATTTTTCACAAGTTCCAAGCTAAGCAATTAAACAAGATCATTGTCGATATAAGTTTATATGTTAAGCCCTCATACTTATGACTTGTGAATTTTCAACTCCCAACATGGATATACGATTGAATGTGTGTACTCATTTTAATTTAACCATAGATTCAACTTGATTTCGAGATTTAAACTTTAGAACTTTTTGCAACATTTTCAACATCATAATCATAAGTTCTTTAAAGCTTAGGAATGCGTGTCTTAGTTTGAACCCTCACCTAGACCTTTCTTTCAAGTGAGATATCACGACACACCAAATTCTTAGAAGTAAATACGTCTTAGTTTGAACCCCCACCTCGTAGTTAGCGGAGCGGGATATCACGACACATCTTTAACTTGCTCCA
>BQNB010194472.1:0-11449 GCA_026074375.1 Tanacetum coccineum
AAGGGTTTATTTTCACTAACCTCAATGGTTTCTTCTTTGACTAAATCATCATTCACCAAAGGTTATGGAAACTAGAAGGGGGAGGGTTGAATAGTTTTTACCATTTTAAAATTAAAACGTAGATTGTCTACTTATGTGAAGTCAATAGATATACACAAGTGTATATGATATCGATGTAATAAATAAATAAATAAATGCAGAATATAGATAAGTAAAGATAGGAAAGATCAAACCAAAGACACGATGATTTATAGTGGTTCGGCTATGAAGCTCCTCTTCGCCCTACTCTACTCCCAGAGTACCCAACTCGAGAGTTTTCTTCACTATGTCAACAAGCTCCCTTTAGGCGGAGAAAACCGCACACGTCGCTTACACTTTTTTGTTCTACTTCGAGATAGAACCAATCTAACACATTATGTATTTTATGGCCTAAAATACTAACCTATCATACACATATGATAACACAAGACAAATAGATGAAGGTGGATAAATATCACAAGTGTGATGACTTTACTAGACTAACAACACTTGAAGCTTGATATCTTCTTTGTGTTCTTCACAAAAGAGTGGAATGAATGGATTACTTGTAATGGATTATATAACAAGTATAATGATTAAAGAATGTATGAGAGAATATAGACATGCAAGAGAAAAGTTGGAAAAGGGTGAAGCAAATGAAAACATTTGTTTTCTATTTATAGGCAAATTTGAAATTCAAATTCTGCCCTCATATGCCAGTTGCACGGATCCACCGTACCCTAGATTCGTCTTTTCTTTTGGTGGATCCGTGGGTAGCACCTAGCTGTTATTTTATTTTTAGTGGTTAACCACAAATCTTTACAAAATATTCTAATTGTACTTAATAATCAGATTTAATAGATTCTTCTAGAAGAATATATTTCTTAAAATGAAAATGAAAAGATTTTTTAGATTTGAAAAGATATGAAAAGATTATTTTCATTTATGGTTAATCATATTTTGTCTTAATGATTAATATAACTAGTTTATAATTAATCATGTGTTTACTTGAAATCATTTGATTAGTAGTAGTTTATGCATCTGATTAAATTTGTATGCAAGACAAAATATTTTTATTTGATCATTAACTACACTTTATAATGTCATATTCATACCTTAAGTGATTTAGCGTCGGCAAGTAAACTTACGACCAAATAACTTGTTTACGTAAACTTTTACGTAGTATGACATTATATTTGTTATCATCAAAACTTGAAGATCATTAAATATAAATATTGTTTTTTACGCGAATATTTATATTAACAATTTGCTTCTTTGGCAACATCTTTGTCTTTGTAGAATGTGTTATATATATCATCGAGTATGATATCAGACCATGAATCATCTTTCATCCAATTCGTCTTCCCATATTTAGGCATAACATACCCTTCCATTATTTCTTTAGTAATTTTAACTTTGCCCCAATCAATGTACTTTGCAGATTCTTTTATTTTTGTATCTAACAAACAACAAATTAGGGCAAACAAAAATTAGAAATTAGGACAACAACGCACGTTCAAAAAGAAGATAAATACTCACTTTATTGAATGCAATGTCAGAAAACCGGCGTCTTCGAGAGAGGAAACAAGAATGATCGATATAGTATAGTTGTGGTAGTTGTTGTACAAGCCTGAGTCATAAAGACAGGAGTTTAATAAGGGAATGGACAAAAAAAAAGTGTTGCAAATATGGTCCCTGAGTTATATTGTATGTGACGTGACGAAAGGGCCCCTACGTTAACGGCCAATTGGATGAAAAATTGGTCAAATGACCGATCAACCTAATTTGGACAACCACATGGACCACTAGTGTAATTAAATGCGTTTTAAGACCAAAAATGCAATTTTGACTCAACCAAAAGCACCAAACATGTAATTAAGAGAATTTTCTATATGTCTAAATAAACAATCCTCTTACAAATCTCAAAGTGTTTTAAGATTTACAAAGCATTGTAAAAAAAAGTGCTAGATATACTTGCAATGTCTACTCACAAAATAGTGTCACTTTAAAAATAATTAGATAATAAAATGAGAGAAAATTAGTAAATCGGCCTGTTAAATAAGGGTAAAAAGACTAATAATATTTACTTACCAAATTTGCAAGTTTTATTTAATGACATCATCTTATTTTCATATCTTTCATTATCTTTATTGCTTAATAGAAAGTATAAAAAACTTGCACGGAAAGGTGCTCGAACCATTGATCTTCAAGCTTATTCTGTTTGCTATTTACCAGTTGGGCTATATATCACCTATTTGTTGGTTGTAGTAGATCCCAGATCAGGGTAAAGACAATCAATAGCCTAGCTAATTACCAAGATGGTTATCGGATATCACTTGAAGTCGTGTAATCACTTTTCAAAGAAGATTATTCGACCCTATGTCTGGGTTACACGAATACCTCCTTGGGATAAAATCAAGTGTTTGTTCTTGTTCTAGGCACAGATCAAGAAACCTGCGTTTCTATGTGTTATGTTTTCTGTGTGTTTTTCCATGCAATTGTGATCCTTATTTATAGGGATTTACTCAAAACCTAATAATAGAATTAATGAGAGATTAATGGCCAATTAATCTATTCTATAATTATCCTCCATAATTTAGGAATTAGTGATTTCATGACCAAATTAAATACGGTCAATTAGTGCAGTCAAATCAATTATCCTCCATAATTTAGGAATAATGATTTCATGACCAAATTAAATATGGTCAATTAATGCAGTCAAATCTGCCAATTAAATAGGCAAATAACCACCTAATTTATCAAACCACTAAAAGAGTCAGGAAAATCAGTAACTTGATGGGTGTATACTACGTACCTCCAAACCCATTTCCAAGTATGACCCAATTCCCACAATTGCACTAAATTTCCAACAATCCTCCCCAATTTAGTACAATTCCTTTGCATTAAAAATTGAACATTAAACAAAACAAGTGCATAAATGAAAATGTCCTAAGGATTGAATTTCCATCTTAGTAAATTACACGTTCAAATATTCAAGAATCGAGGTGTTCTAAGAATTGAACCCTTCAACCCATTTGAATACCAGAAGATAAAATACACACAAGTTTTCAAACACATAAGAAAACTCTGTACATTATACAAGCCCATGTGTCCATATCTAATTCATAAATATTGTAAGAGCCAAAGTCCATGCTCTCTGGGGCAGCAAAACCTCAACATTTACATAGGTGGTTCCTCTTTATTCATGCTCCTGCTAAGCACTTTTTCAAAGAAATTAACCATTAAGAAGTTAACAACTTCATCCTCCTTTTCAGCAGGTTCCAAGCACATCCTTGGGATGATATGTAAATACATGTGCTTCAGTCCACTGAACGTTCAGCTTTCCACATTGAACTCAGCTGCCAAGTTTCCTCAGCAGGGAGTTGGGTGTCCTAGCATCCAACGACTTAGTTAGACTTTAATCTTATCTATTCAGTAGACTTTAAAACCAAGTCTCTAGCCAGTCCCTTCGTCAAGTGATCAGCTAAGTTTTGTTGAGACCTCACAAACTCTATAGATATCACCCCATTCGTGATCAGCTCACGAATCATGCTATGCCTGACACCTAAGTGTCTAGACTTCCCATTGTACATCTGGCTATAAGCCTTTGCCAATGTAGCAGCACTATCACAGCGGATAGAAATAGGTGCTATAGGTTTGGACCATAATGGAATCTTTCCATTGTTGAACCAGTGATGCAAGTTTGTTTCTTGGAAGCCCAAGAAATTGCACCACCACCAAGCAGGAATACCCAGCCACTTGTAGACGAATTGTCTTCAGTGTTGCTGATCCAGCTTGCATCAGTGTAACCTTCCAACACTAAAGGATAACCAGTATAAGTTAGTCTATAGTCTATGGTTTTCTTCAAGTACTTCAGTACCCTCTAAATTACTTGCCAGTGCTGAGTACCAAGATTACTAGTATACCTGCTCAGTTTACCCACAGTAAATGCAATGCCAGGCCTGGTACAAGTCATGGCATACATCAAGCAGCCAATCACCCTAGAATACTCGAGTTGAGATACAGCCTGACCATTATTGGGCATCAGCTTCTCACTTGTATCCATAGGAGTACTCACTGGAGTGCAATCAAAGTAAGTGAATTTCTTCAGTGCCTTCTCAATATAATAAGATTGAGAAATTGCTATTCTATTACTTTCATATTTAATCCTTATGCCAAAGATAACATCAGCCTCCCCCATGTCCTTCATAAAGAACATTGATGACAAAAATTCCTTTGTCAAGTTAACCTGAACTTGGTCAGTGCCAAAGATCAGCATGTCATCAACATATAGACAAATGATGACTCCTTTACCAGATTCAACAAATTTTCTATATACACATTTATCAGCTGGGTTAAGTAAATAAGCATTAGACAAAACCACTTCATCAAATTTTTGATGCCATTACTTAGGTGCCCGCTTTAGTCCATAAAGAGACTTAATCAGTTTACACACCTTGTTTTCATTGCTAGGCATGATGAAGCCCTGAGGTTGGTTCATATAGACCTCCTCATCTAAGTCACCATTTAAGAAAGTTGTCTTCACATCCATCTGATGAATAATCAGATTTTGAATTGATGCCATAGCAATCAGCAGTCTTATGGCACTGATACGTGCCATTGGAGCATAAGTATCAAAGTAGTATATCCATGACTTTTGTTTAAATCCCTGAATGACCAGCCTTGCCTTGAACTTTTTAATAGTTCCATCTACCTTCAGTTTTCTTTTGAAGATCCATTTGCAACCAAGAGGTTTGTAACCTAGAGGTAGATTAACCAACACCCAAGTGTTGTTGCCCATGATGGAGTGCATCTCATCATTAATTGCTTCTTTCCAAAAAGCAATATCCTGGGACTTCATTGCTTCATCAAATATTTTAGGGTCATCCTTAATATTAAAGCAATAGGAGTGTTAGTCAGAGACCTCATCCCTTGTTCCTTCAATTAAATATAATTGAAATTCAGGTCCAAAATCTTTTGGAGTCCTATTCCTTTTTCTTTTTCTAAGCTCAGGTTCAGGTTGCTGAATAACCTCTTCAGTGACCTCTTTAGGAACCACTAAACCACCAATGTCTTCAGTTCCATTAGAAATCCTAAGACTTGGTCTAGGGACTGATGAGAATCAATTCTATTAAAGATTGCATCCCTTGATTCAATTATAGAGTTAATTGAAACTGAATCATTAGGCTCAATGACATAGAACCTAAAAGCCTTGAATGTTCAGCATATCCAACAAAGATGCATTCAATGCCTCTTTTACCTAAAGTTTTTAGCTTTGGAGCAGGGAGTCTTACAACTGCCCTACAACCCCAAACCCTGAGGTAGTACAGGTTTGGTTTCCTTTTAGTCCAGAGTTCATAAGGGGTAATCTTGTTCCTTTTATTAGGAACCCTATTTAATAAATATCAAGCTGTTAACATAGCTTCACCCCAGAACTCTTGACTCAATCCTGAGTAGGAAAACATGAAATTAACCATTTCTTCTAGTACTCTATTTTCCCTTTTAGATATACCATTTTGTTGTAGAGTATAGGGGGCATTCGTTTCATGGATAATACCAACAGACTGAAAATACAGAGTATCCATGTACTCACCTCCCCTATCAATCCTGAATCTTTTGATCAAGGACCCTTGTTGTAATTCAAATTCAGTTTTAAATTCTTTAAGTTTATCTAATGCTTCATCCTTATTATGTAATAAACTAACATAGCAAAACCTAGATGAATCATCAATAAATGTCACAAAGTATTTCTTATTCCCTAATAAGGGAATAACATTCAAATCATATAGGTAACTATAGATTAGCTCCCAAATCATCAGTTTTAAGTTTTACATTTTTCAGTGTCCATGTCAAAACAAAGATTATCCTATCCATAGACATATCTTGCATATTATTGTTAAAGTGGACATTGCTCAATCTAACATACCATATGATTGAATCATTCAGTTTAAAGGTTATCATAAAGGCTGATTTACCAATATTATTAACAATATTAAGCCTGAACATTTGATTACACAAATAGCCAAAACCAATAAACACACCATGTTTAGACCAAACAAATTTATCAGATTTCAGTTACTTGTTTATAAACACAATTATTAAAAATACCATTTGAAATCATATCTTTCTTAATATTAGAAACCATATCTTTCTTAATATTAGGAACATGCAAAATATTAAACAAGGAAACAATCTTTCTAGAACTAAATCTAAGATTCACACAACCATGTCCAATCATTGTGGACCAGCAACATTGTTGCTTTTTGGCTTGTCATTATCCTGCACCTTGAGGGACTTCTCAATGTATAGATGACTGCCCAACTCAACCAGAGTTAACTCTTCCTTCTTATGTTTCAAGGTATGTTTAAAATCTTTCCAAGAAGGAGGGAGTTTATCAATAATACAAGAGACCTGAATGGCTTC
Organism: Tanacetum coccineum; assembly: GCA_026074375.1. NCBI lineage: Eukaryota > Viridiplantae > Streptophyta > Magnoliopsida > Asterales > Asteraceae > Tanacetum > Tanacetum coccineum. The sequence goes on from BQNB010194472.1 coordinate 6,442, forward strand.
ATCCAAGTTTATTTTATGTTGTGTAAATCTACCATGTATTCCAAGAAGTTCATTGTATTGTTCCAAGACTGGTCTTGAATCAGTCATCTTGTAATTTGTGAAATTACTAATAAGAAACTTCTTACTTGATGCATCCTCAACCATATATTTGGCCTTTAAGGAATCCCATAGTTCTTTTCAAGATTCAATATTTTAGTAAATATCAAACAACAGACATACCTTTGAGGATTAGACCTCTGCAGCATAGTCATCATTATCCCACTTATTCCTTTTCCTGATTTGTTCCACGGTTGCATCATCACCACCATCTTCAGAAATATGAGTAGTCAACACATACACCGCACTCATATTGGAAATCAAAAAGTGCATCTTCTTTTGCCGTCTTATAAAGTCCACCCCTTCAAACTTGTCAAGCTTGGCAAAGTTTGAAGCCATGTGTTTCATTGCAGCCATTAATTATCACAAAAATAATCTTCTTTGATTGTTGGTTGTAGTAGATCCCAGATCAGGGTGAAGACAATCAATAGCCTAGCTAATTACCAAAATGGTTACCGGATATCACTTGAAGGCGTGTAATCACTTTCCAAAGAAGATTATTCGGCCCTATGCTTGGGTTACACGAATACCTCCTTGGGATAAAACCAAGTGTTTGTTCTTGTTTTGTGCACAAACCCTGTGTTTCTATGCGTTTATGTTTTCTGTGTGTTTTTTCATGCAATTGTGATCTCTATTAATAGGGATTTACTCAAAACCTAATAATGAAATTAATAAGAGATTAATGACCAATTAATCTCTTCCATAATTATCCTCCATAATTTAAAAATTAGTGATTTCATTACCAAATTAAATATGGTCAATTAGTGCAGTCAAATCAATTATCTTATAATTTAGGAATAATGATTTCATGACCAAATTAAATATGATCAATGCCAATTAAATAGGCAAATAACCACTCATTTAATCAAACCAGAGTCAGAGAAAATCAGTGACTTGATGAGTGTACACTCCGTACCTCCAAACCCATTTCCAAGTATAATCCAATTCCCACAATTGCACTAAATTTCCAACACTATTTTTAGGTAACTAAGTGTATTTACTTATCACCAAAATGTGGTTACTGATTATATAAGTATGAATATAAATTGCCAAATATACAATTAAAGTTATCAAGTCACACGTCTAGCGAAAAGAAATTATCAAGTCTAAAGATTAAAATATTTTTGGTAAAACACACTCAAAAAATTTTAGTCTCTAAAACAAACTACTGCGTATTACACTATTACTTTCTGAATAACGAAAGTAAAAGAAGTTGATTAGATTCTCTGTGTAGAAAATTTTTATTTTTACGACGAAAATTGTTGATTTTTATAACATTTTTCTAAAGAAAAAAAAATAGCTATATGAAGTCAAATACAAATTTCCCTTCTAAAAATAACCAATCAAAGAAGTAGGATATTTAATGATATAAGGTGTAGGCCTCGTTGGATATGTTGTTGAATCTCATTTCAACTCACTTTATCATCTTAGGTATGATGATCCTTTTGAATGTTTTGGTAACCTCCTTCTAAATTTTGAAACTAATCAAATACAATTTTGTTCATAATTTGTTATGCCAAGTAGTATTATATTCAACTTAGAAATCTTTAGAGGGCTTGATATGGTTGGTTGTCGTGTATGGCATCGCCGGATAACGCCAGTCGATGGCACTAACCCGACACCCTCCTCATGCCATAAGGGTTGTTGTGAGGACCAACACATGTCATGCATTTTTTTTGTGTTTTATTATGTTATGTGTGAGACATGTGTGTCGTACAACACTAGAAATGGAAATAATTAGTTTTATGCCGAGTTATATGTTATGATATTATAAGGCATCTCGCAGTGGTTGGTCGACCAGATCGGTCGCCTCTCCGCCGACCGAGTCGCCACCACTGCGTGCATAGGTCCCTGTCGGTCGTCGCTCACTTGCTCACTTTTTTTGAGAAAAGGGTCGAGTTCACGACCAAGTCTTGTGCTTGTTTGTGTGTATTGAATTAATTAAAATGTATTTTTGTGAGGTATGTTTTTTTTAGTGTTATCGTTTTACTGTGCTTAAAAGATCGCACGTAGTTCGTCGGAGAAAGAAAGCCAAAGTGGCAAAAAAAACTATAAGCCACTGTAAGTCACTAATGTAAGTAGCTTAAAAAAAATTATTTTTGATCTGACAATACTATTACCCATAAAATGTTCTTAATCATGAAGTTAAAAGGGATATAACTTGGATGTCAAGCCTATAGATTTCTTTTTCTTGACATATACATTTCAGTGTGCTTTTTATACGTTTTATTTATTAGCAGGGTATCCGTGCGATGTGATGGCGGGTACCTTATAATTAAAAGTTTTGGCAAGCAATATTTTTTAATTACATGTTTTTCGTGATAATGACTTTACGCATGACGAAAATTTTAGGGAATAACTTTATCGGACATCATTTCATACTAAAATGACGATACGAAAACGGTAGTAAATAGTATTACGATGTTGTAATAATTAGCGGTGAAAGATACTTATAATGAAAACGGTAGCGAGCAATAAAGTGGACCAAATTCTGAGCTCATATCTTATTTATTGGTTCACAAATTCATCCTACGAATTATGCATGGCAGCTCTAATTTGTCTTCTCTTTACAAATTCATCATACGCAAATTTTATCTTTTTTTTTCTTATTTTACAAATTCATCTCAATCCCGATCTATATTTTAATAACGTTACACGAAACAGTTAATCACAATATCTCAATTTTAACTATATACCGCTTTAAATTTGCATCGCTATGCACGGGTACACGTCTAGTTTATGTAACTTGCAAAAACTTGAATGAAGTAGAATTTTGTGAATTATATCTTTCAAAGAAGCGACTTAAATGAAAAAGTTTGTGAATAACATTTTTGAAAAGAAAAAAAATCAAGTTTTTGCATTTTTAATTTTTAATTTCGATAATGATATCATTGACGAACCGCCGAATTTATTAAATTCACTTATGCAAACAACACTTTAATATTAGTAGTGGGATGATCATAATGACAATATTCAATACGAGTTTTGTAACCGACGTGCCATATTAACTTGTACAATGTGCATATAAGTGTGTATTACACCATTACTTAAAGAAATTTTTAGTAATTAATGAATTAAAATCTTCTCAAGTTGAAGGTAACTTGATAGGTCATGTTGACCAATCACAATTAAGATAAATATAAAAAAAAAACTTATTTTAGTGAAATTCAGGGGCCCCACTTATATTTATCTTAATTATGATTGGTAAACATGACCTATCAAGTTATCTTCAACTTGAGAGGATCTCAATCCGTAATTAATAAGAGAGTACACCATAAGCTTTATAAGTTGTATACATTAAAATTAAGTTTTGTGTATTAGAGTTATACTATAAGCTTTAAATTTTGTATTAGTTAAAATTTTGTATGCATTTAACGAAGAGAGAGATATGTTATTGGTTTATATGTAGTAGTATTTGGGTCGAACCTCCGCCGCAATATCAATATAAATGACATAAAGGGTGAATAAATGAGTAGTATGGTTGCCATGGTCCAATGGGCCAGCATAATTCAACCCAATATCGTTTGATTCAAGGAATTTTTGATAGTTTATTAATTTATTTAATATTTTATATAATAAAAATATTATATCATTTCAGAGTTTTCTTTTCAAAACAAATTAATAGAAAATAAAAAATTGGACTAATTAGGTCGTTTGATTTTTACATGTAGGTAAAATCGTGCGATATGATTAGTTAAAAAAAAGTCAAAATTGAAATTTTTGATGGAGAAAAAAAATACATACAAATATATGTGTCAAATTTGTGAAAATAAAAATACTTAAAAAAGATGAGGTAATTAATAAAAATTCAGTGGTTGAATTTTAAATAAATTATATGAAGTTAAGTGTAAATTTACAAATTTCCATGTTTTTTAATAACTTCAAAAAGTAAACAAATAACTCTGTGGAAAACTAGAATGGGGGTTGAATAGTTTACCACTTTCTGATTTAAGGTTTTAAAGTGTTTATAAAAATTCTAGATTCGACTTTATGTGAATTCAACACTTGCACAATATGAACAATATACTTATCTAAACAATCAATAGGATAGTATGAAAAAATTATGTAAGACAAGAGATAAGAGTAAGAACAATTAAACCACAACACGAGAATTTATAGTGGTTCGGTAACGAAGCACCTCTTCGCCCTACTCCACTCCTCGAGCACCTAACTAGAGAGTTTTCTTCACTATGTCAACAAGCTCCCTTATGGCGGAGAAAACCTTACACAACTTTCGCTTATCTTGATTTCCGACACTAAGCTAGATGTCAAGTTCTAATCTTAGCTAGAACCAATCTACCACAACTTCACAACTTCACTACACAACTTGAATTCACGAATTGATCATGACTACACAACTTCTTCACACCTTAGTTTTCTTCACACCTCTACTTCACCAAGCCACTACTATAATCACACCAAACTAACACTACTAGGAAAGATTACCAAAATCTAACTATACTTACAACAATTACCAAGATCTAACAACTACACAACTTTACAAGATTTACAAGTTATGATATGGATGCAATAAGATTGCAACAACACACAAAGGTGTAATACTTCTTCACTTGATGATGGAAGTATTCTTCTCTTGCACTTGAGGAATTGAGCTTGGATCACTTGGAAACAAAGCTTTATGATTAGATGATTAAAGAATTTTAATGAGATGTGTGAGCTGTTTTAGAACAGAAAGATTGAGTGCAAAAGGTGAGAAAATAGTGAGAAAAAGTCAAGTATTTATAGGACAAACTAGAGGAGCGTTAGTCTATGGGCGGTCCCCTTAAAATTAAGGGGGCCGCCCGTGTATTTAAGGGGGCCGCCCTAGACTAGGGGTTCCCCAGTTTGTCTTTTGTGTAGGGAGAATTTTTTGGAATTTTTTATGCCGTTTTAGGTCCGAAAATTTTAAATT
>BQNB010194473.1:0-11449 GCA_026074375.1 Tanacetum coccineum
TTTAAGGAGTCTTGATCGTTATCATTTAAACCATTATAGAAAGTATCTATTTGGGTTAACTCTGTAAATCCGTGGTGGGGACAAGCTTTAAGCATTTCCTTAAATCGTTCCCATGCTTCACTAAAGGTCTCCTTAAATTTTTAGGTAAAACGAGAGATTTCATTCTTTAAGTGAGTGGTCTTCGAGGGAGGGAAAAATTGATTCACGAATTTGGTTACGAGATCTTCCCAAGTCAAGATCGAATTAGGAGGTTCTTTTGCGTACCAAACTTTAGCGACCCCCTCGAGTGAATATGAAAACATAATAAGTTTAATCACATCATTCGGCACATCCCTAAACTTCAAAGTCAAGGTAATCCTTTTAAAATTATTGATATGAGTGTGGGGGTTTTCCCTCTCGAAACTATGAAATGGGCTAGCTTGAACTAATTGAAGCAAATTCGTCTTAATCTCAAAAATGATCCGCATTAATTTTCGGTATTACGATAGCTTCTCCATACCCTTCCCTGGGTGCACGGAGTTGCTCTTCCATTGTTCGTTTTGCCATTGGTGCAACTTCAATGATAGTACGAAGCTCGGGTTCGACTACGTTTGGAGCACGTCCTCTATTTCGACGTCTCAGAATGGTTACGGTCGAATTATTTGGAAAATTAGAATTTCTAGTGCGCATGTACTAAACAAACAAAAAATGATAAAAGAAATGAGAAAATATTTTTGTTTACCGAATAATCAACAAACTTAGGGTAACTCCCTTAAGTAAAATTTGCAAACGGGGGACGTAGTGGGAGCGAATCTCCTTAAAAACGTTTGTCCCTTCGGGTCGTAGTTCCGTGGAACAACCCTCCTAATAGCTTATTTCACAAAAGAGGTGCGCCTTTTTCGTAAGTGACACAAGACGGTAAATTTTTTAATCTTAAGTTCAGGAATTTATTGATGGAATATTCACAAATTCTCTAGTAAGAGAATTAAATTGATGTGTGTTTTAGTAATTAAGAGAAACAATAAAAATCGAAAAATCCGAAAGAGCAATTATTTGTCTTTTTGTATTTATTTAACTTCTACATATACTTAAAAAGAAAAGAAAAATATTTTTTACTTTTTATATTTTATAATTTTTTTGTATTTTTGATTTTTTTCAAAAGCATAACTTTCGAAGACGAAAGGTTCTCCAAATCACGATCGGCAAATGCAAACGAACGAATCTTAATCACAAATCCCCGGCAGCGGCGCCAAAAACTTGATACGTCTCAAGTATATACGTAATAATATCCAAAGTATAGAGAAATTTACTAAAAATCCTTGAGGACAAAGATTTAAAGTAAAAATTTACACAAAAATATTTCACGTTTACCGGTAAGTGATTACCGGGTCGTTTTCCCAAAGACTTATGAAATTGAGACCTCGTTTGTTTATTTGGACAATGACTTGAATTGGTTCAAACTTTTTGGATTAATTTTCTAAACTACAATTAAAAACAATTTAAGCAAGCAAGAAAAATTAACGACTAAGCAATTAAATTCAAATAACGGTAATTAAAGAAAACGTGACAAATAAGCAAGAATACTAAAATTAAACCCTAAATGTTTTTTCTAAACTTTTTCTAATCCTAAATGACTATTAAAAAGAAAATGCTAAGAAAATTCTAAAACGAGAGTGATTAAAGCTTAAAAACGAAGAAAACGAGAACGATGATTGAATCCCGTTCTTTAAAAAGTGAACTTTCAAAATATTAACCCTACGGAAGTAAATTTCAACCTAAGCCTAGAATATGATAAAAGAAAATTTTGTAAAAAAGAAAATTATTTTTTTGATTATTTTTCTTTTTTTATGATTTTTTAAAGTTTTTAATAAAGAAAATTTATTAAAGCTAAGCTTAAAACAGACAACGAGACAACTTTGAGCTTATTTTTAAGCTAGCTATTGGAACCTTATGGCAATCTAGCTTGTATCTATGGAAAGCTTATTCTAAGCTCTATCTAAAACCTTAATCAAAAAGGAGTTTGAAATCTAAATAAGCTATGAAAAGACATAATGAAAAAGCTACTTGCTATAAAACTTTGTTTTTTGCTTTTCTATGAAAAAGACTCATAAGCTAAATCCTGGACCTAATAAGCTACAAACTGTTTAAAACTATCTTAACTAACAATTTTAAGCAAGATTTAAACTAGAAAACTAAAGCTATAAGCTAAAATTCTCAAATAAGCTTTTTGGTAAAAACTGCATACCAAACAGGCCTTAATGGAAATTCTAAGCTTATTTCTAGATAAACAAATAGATCCTTATGCCTATAAGCCCTATACCTACTTAAACATTGGCCAAAAAGCTACTAGAAACAGGTCTTAAAAACTATTTTGAAAATTGAATGGACAAAGAAAAAAGTATTTGAAATCAGCTTATTTACTCAACTCATGCTGAGTGAACCTTTGGTTTTTCAAAAAGACAAATGCTGAAATATAAGCTTAAAAAAAAACAAATAGCTTAATGAACTTTTAAAAGCAAATTAAGCTGAAATAAGTCTACTATTACCTAAAATCTTCTTGTGAACAAAATTGGAAACTATAATAACTATTTTTACCTGCTGATTTTTAAGCTAAAAATTGGCTATTTGGCTTTTATGACTGTTGATGCAATTGACATATGAACAACTAAAACTTAAAACTAACAAATACAGGCCTAGAAAACTATCTTCTATTCTAATAGAACACTAAAGTAGCTATAAATCCACCAAGTTTAACTGCTAGAAACAATTAAAACCTAATGGGCTTAAGGATCTGAGCTTTCTAACAGATTCTAATGGCTATTTATGAATGATGATTAAAACTAATTAATCCTAATAACAACTTTAAATCCTATCAATATAAACCAAAATATGAAGTTTGCATTCAATTTAAAAGACTAAATGGTTACAAGCAGTTCTGACTTGCTTGAACCAAACACCCCTTTAACTTGATCAATCCCATTTTTAGCTTTTAGATTTAAGATTTAAAGAACAAATTTCTAATACCAGATAGTATATAGCTAAAAAACAGACCTAATAAGCAAATTTCAATAACTAAATAAGCTTAAATAAAAACACTACAATTAATGCTTATATTTTTTGGTTTTATTTCACTGTTTTATAGAATAACAAGTAAACTTATGATTTTTAATCAAACAAACTAACATATTAACATAAATCACTTATAATAAGCACAAATAACAAAACTAAACAACATAAGCTGAAAATAATCCAATTAATATGCAGTTTCAGAAGCTATAAAAGGAAAATGAAAAACTGTGACATACTCCTCTGCCTAAATAGAGGCATTCCAAATACTCCTTTATGAGCTATCAACCAAGCACCAACTTATCCTAGGATAACAAGTGAGGTGTCCTGGAAGCCCATCCCTTATTGGCTTCCCTTCTATTTTTAAGTTGTGGTAAATTTGGGGAGGATTTGTGTCTTATTAAGCTTAGTTAAGCTTTTGTGAGCTAACTAAGTGTAAACTAACTAAAGTAGCTTAAGAGAGCTTATGAGAAGCTTATAATCAATTTAGACATAAGTTGCTAAATAAAAAGTATCACTGCTAAATAAAAAGTATCACTGAATTCAACAATTTATAAGAGAAAACTGAATTTTATTAATATTAAAAGCTGATTACATTACTTAAAAAGAGATTACATTGACTTTTAAACAACAAAGTTAAACATTACAAGCTACAAGCTAAATTAAGCTACTCCTAAAAATTAAGCTAGATATCCCCATGTGAGTGAGAGAGGTCTTGAATTTATAGGCCTGAGAGAAGCTTCTAGGTCCTCAAAGACGCTCCCCACTAATTTGATCTCTGCCCTTGAATCCTTTCAATCATTGGATAATTAATTGTGACCCTTGGATGAGATTTTGAGCACACGAATTGCCAGCGTGGCATTCCTTGTGTCAGAGGTCTTGTGCTTCTTTTGGCTTGCTTTCAGTGTAAATTCCCACCTCTTGATGCGTTTCTTTTGAGCCCCGCGTGTCATTCTTTGTCAGAGTCTTGACCAATCACAACTGTTTGGTGACGTTTCGTTTTGCCAACGTGTAGCTTGGTACTAAGCATATTGTGGATAAGTGAAAGGAGTGGGTTAATTGGATTTTACATGGGTAATTTTGATGATTAATTACATGGGGAAGACGGTGAACAGTGAAAACTGTTTTTCCCGCCCCCTAAATCTTATACGTTTTGAGTTTGACCCGGAGAAAAGAGGATTTGACTTTGGGCTCGGGTAAAAGGGTTTGGGCTATGGGTTTATTATTAAAGAGTTAGGCCGAGTGAAAGGATTTAAGGGTTTTGGTTATAAAGAGCTAACGATCGTTAGTTCTTTATTAACAAAGGACTAACGGTGTGATCAATTTAGGGCTTTTTGTGAAATTGGTTTTACCATTAAGGCTTATTTAGGTATTTTGAGGGTTTTGTCTTTTTGTGGGTTGACCAAGGATTGACCAAGGTTGACTTTGTTTGTCCGGTTTTGACCGTTTTCTTGTGATTTTTGCAATATCCGTACCTACACATCACAAATGACAAAACAAGCAATATACAAGCATAATTTGCACAATTTGTTCATTTTAAGGCCATTTTTGATATAAAAAGGATATGTGATTTCTCACATATCAAAATTCCCCAAACTAAGTGATTGCCGTGTCCTCACGCAATATTATATGCTCTAAAACCAAATACCTCAAAACTTTCCCAAACTAAATCTTTGAAAAGTAGCAAAGACTTTTGTGGGGAGAGTTTAGAAATCACTAGTTTTAAAACACCCCATTTGGGTGATACATGGTGGAGAGTCGGTGAGTAACTCCGTATTTAAGCATGACCTTTGCAAATTGGTCATTGCAAAAATGGTACTACCCGACATGCTGACGCGATCACTAATGATAGCACGAGGGGTCCCAAATCGGGCGAAGAGAGATTTTAAGAATTTGCAAACAACTCAGGCGTCATTGGTGGGGAGCGCTTTTGCTTTAACCAATTTTGACAAATAATCTACGGCCACGAGTATAAGACTGATTTCCCCAATCGTGAAGACGAACGTCCCTAAAATCGATGCCCCATACGCCAAAGATCTCACAAACTTGGATTGCATTTTGTGGCATTTCATCCCTTTGTGAGATTTTACCTTGGCGTTGATAAGCATCACATCAGGTGACCAAGTCATGGGCATCTCGGTAAATAGTCGGCTAATAAAATACAGAATAAAAGACTTTCTTAGCGGTGTAGTTGGCACCATGATGTCCCCTGGTGGGTCCATTATGGCAAGCCATGAAGATATCATGGGCTTCTTGGCCACAAACACACCGCCGAATCACTTGATCCGCACATACTTTAAACAAATAGGGGTCGTCCCAAAAATAATGATTAACGTCTTTGAAAAATTTCTTCTTTTGTTGGGACGACATCCCTTTCACAACAAAATTCCTCGCATGGTAATTTGCAAAGTCGGCAAACCATGGGGTACTATCATCACCACGAAAAGTCACCATACCAAGTGTCTCGAGAGGAAATGTTTCCATAATTTCCTTTTTCTCGAGCTCACTTGTAGGGGTTCTCTAATCTAGACAAGTGGTCGGCCGCTAGATTCTCCGCTCCTTTTTTATCATGGATAATGACATCAAATTCTTGGAGTAGGAGAATCCAACGAAGCAATCTCGGTTTAGCATCTTGTTTAGCGAGAAGATACTTAAGGAGCCGGAGGTGGAACCGTATACAAAATTTTTTATTGTGACAATCGAAGCGCGAGTGCTGGGGGAATGTTCGCGAAAGCATATACTAACGGCATAAAAGATCTTTTTCCGTAGTAGTAAAGTAGCTTGACGTCGGTCGAAAGTCTTGCTTGCCATAGTGATCGGATGAAAAATGTTAGTTCTTAACGTTGCCCCAAGAACACACCTACCGCAAAATCACTAGCATCACACATAATCTCAAACGGTAGGTCCCAATCGGAGGCAACTAAATCTTGCTATCGGTCAATATCTTCTTAAGGAGCATTAAATGCCTCTACACATATCCTTGGAAATAGAAAATGGGTTTCTTTCTCTAGAAGGTGGTCAATTGGTCGGAGAGATTTTTGAGAAGTCCTTTTGAATGAAACCTACGGAAAAATCCGTTATGTCCTATAAACTTCTAACTCCTTTAAAGGTTGTGGGATGAGGTAGTTTTAACTATTACATCAACTTTGGCTTTATCGACCTCAATCCCGGACTTAAAATTTTATGGCCGAGGATGATGCCCTCTTTGACCATTAAGAATGGCACTTCTCCAAAATTTAGAACAAGATTGTGTCTCCCCGCACCTTTCTTTGAGCATTTTGTCTAAATGTAAGAGGCATGAAGAGAAAGAATCCCCGAAGACCGAGAAATCATCCATGAAGACCTCCATTGTTTCCAATCGACATACTCATTGGAAATTGGCCATCATACCCTTTGGAACGAGCCCATAAGAACGGGAGCATTAAAAAGCCAAATGCATGCTTCGGTAGGCAAAAGTTCAATAAGGGCAAGTGAAAAGGTGGTCTACTCTTGGTCCTCGGGTCAATTGAGTCATTTGCAAGTAACGCTCGAGAAACCAACTAGAAAACAATAGTATTTACGTTTCCTATGTTCTCTCTCCAAGCATATGTGGTCCATAAACGGGTAATTGATAAATGATCTTACGGGGTGCATCATTTAACTTTTGGAGTCCAATGCAAAATACACCCATCCCGTAATTAATCGAGTAGGTATCAATTCATTGTCATCATTTTCAATCACGGTTATACCACCTTTCTTGGGCACACAATGGATGGGGCTAACCCACGGGCTATCAAAGATGGGATAAATTAATCCGGCTTCAAGAATTTGAGAATAACTACTTTCTTGAATTAACCTTGTGAATTTTTGTGGTTAAACAGCTTTGATCGTTGCAACGCGTGGTGGTTTAACATTATCTTCCATCAAAATCTTATGGGTACAAAACTTTGGGATCTTATTCCCTTATATATCCTTGACAAACTCCAAGCTAAGGCACTCTTATGTGGATCTAAGAACAAATAAGAAGAGGGGTCCTTGTCCTCATGAATTAAAGTCTTAAGCGATTAATGACCGTAATTTTATCCTGCGTAACCTCCAAAAACGGTTACGGATTTTTTTCATTATTTATTTGAGGAGGTTAAGTCTTTGAGCTCAAGCTCGGGGAGTTCATCACTAGAAGGTTCAAACTGTCTAAAGTTCCACAAATTTTGTTCTCTGGAGGAGGGTGAAGTTGGGTTCAGCATTTAAGCAATCTTTTAATGGTAAGAAGACTTCTATTTGGATCAAAGTTGGCATCCATCATCATTTCTCGTGGAATTGAATTCACTAGTATGACAAGCTTCGATTTATTCCAAAATGAAGTCACCTCCATAAAAATGAGTGATAGAGGTGGGATAAGTAGACAAAGGATTAGTTTCAAGTTGGGGTGGATTGCCACTCTTGGAATGTTTAAAATCCAAGTACTTCTTACAAGCAACTCTTACAAGCTCTTGATAACATCGACATGGTAACCGATCAAATAGTATGTAGTGAGAATGTCTTAGTATCCAACAACTTTAATGTTATGGATAGGTCATCATGTCGAAGGGGGTCATTTGTGCTTCCTGAACTCAAAAAAGCTCGTTGCCGACCTCAAGAAAGGACTTCTTGAGAATCAAAGACCAACCCGAGTATTGCTATATTAATCAACAACTACGAAGTCAGCCGAAAGAGAAATTTCTAAACTTTACACGAAAACATCCTCTGCGATGCGGTATGGTAGAAAATCATTCGTCGCAGTTTCAAGTAACATTCGGGGTCTTGTCAATCCGGAAGATTTAGCTTTTTCTTATACGGAAAGAGGCATTATGTTGATGCTTGCAACCGAGGATCGGCCAAGCTAAGCATTCATCCATCTCAGAAAATCACACGGTTATGAGAAATCACAGCTCTCTAAGTTTTTCAGGAAACTTTTTGAGGATAACCGCCGAGCAATTCTCATTCACCGGTGTCTTGATTAAGTCAATTATCTTATCTTTGTTATTGAGAAGCTTCCTAAACATTGGTGCAAATTTGGGCATGGTAGGAGAGCATCCGCGAAGCTTAGCTCGAAGTGGAGATTCCAAAACATTTCCATAAATTTCAAAGCTAAAAGATCATCTTTTTCATGGAGCTTCTCCTTGTTAATCCTTAAAGGATAAGGTATGGTCGGTTTAGTCTTTGGAGCAACAACGGGCTCATTATTTTAGGTTTGGACCTCCAGAGGTTAGATGTTTTTGGTGCTTGGGTGCACCGTATCCTTTGTCAGCTCGGGTTCCTGTTCCACCACCTTAGGAAGAGAAGAAGGCAGAGGTGGAAGTTGAGGCCCATCATAAGAAACTCCGCTTTGGGTGGTGATGGCTTTCAAATCACCTCTCGAGTTAGCAACGATGTTGCTAGGAAGAGAACCCGAGCCCGAAGTAGAGGCGGTATGGTAATTGCAATGGAATTTGTGTAAGCATGTCTATTAAATTGGTTAGTTGGTTTTGTATGTTTTGGTTTTGGTCTTGCATATTTTTCATAACCGCATTATTAGCCTTGATGTAGTTTTGAAAGTCATCCTTTGACACACCTTGTGTTTGAGGAGTCGAAACTTGGTAAGCCGAGGGTTGATAAATTGGACCTTGTAATTGATCCTATCAAATCCTCGTTTTTTAATTGTAACGGATTTTGGATTATTCAATTTGGATTGTTTTTTGACGGGGAGAAAACCGAGAGGTCGAATTTGATTTGCAACCATCAGAGGACGGTAACCGGTATTTCCTTGGTTGTAGTTAACCGCGGCGGCTTGTAAAACGTATTCTTGGATATTTTCATGATAAATGTTGCCATCGGTGGCAGGACAATTACGGTAAGAATGAGCACCACCACCAATTTTGACACAACTTTCCTATGACCGCTATTTACGGTAGCGGTGAGCTTTAGTATTGTATTTCTTACGAAAGCAAGACGCGGGAGCTCTCACCATATCTTTAAGTTCGGCAACATCGGGTGAAACACCGGGGGTAGAAGAGCTCGTACTCACTTTGGAAACAATCGCTTTGCTTCGTGAATAACGAACTTTGGATTTGCTCTTGATGATGGCTAAGCAATCTCGAGGCATTTTGTCCAAAAAATTACCACCCGCGGCGGAATTCAACAAATCTTGATCATTAGAGTTCAAAGCATTGTAGAAAGTATCGAGTTGATGTAATTCTGAGAAACCATGATGTGGGCATGCACGAAGGAGATCCTTGAATCGGTCCCATGCCTCACTAAAAGATTCATCAAAACGTTGTCGGAAATTGGTAATTTCATTTCGAAGGTTTGTTGTTTTAGAGGAAGGGAAGAATTGGTTGATAAATTTTGAAACAAGATCATCCCAAGTAAAAAATAGATCGAGGGGGTTCTTTTTCGAGCCAAATCTGGGCGGCTCCCTCGAGGAAAATGGAAAAAACATAAGCTTAATCGACGTATTCGGAACGTTTGGGAACTTCAACATAGAAGTGATCTTGTTGAAATATCGAATGTGAGCATGAGGATCTTCTTTATCAGGTCCACAAAAATGTTTATTTTGCACAAGAGTGAGCAAACCAAGTTTAAGCTCAAATTGTCGGCTGTGATTGCGAGAACAACGATTGCATCCTCGTAACCCTCGGTGGGTGCTTGGCGCAATTCTGCCATAGTACGTTGATCGGCCATCGTAACTACGAGAGGAGCTTGATTTTCAATAGGTTCTTCAAGATTAAATGGTTCAATATTCGGTGGGACTTGTTGTTGAGGACGGTTACGGGTTTGAGAACGAGTGCGCATGCACTAATTATGAATAAAACATAATATTTTTGGTAATCGAAAGTTAAAAGTCTATGGTAGCACTTTAAATTACGCACAAGAGAGCGGAAGGAATTACCACGCTGAAGCGATTTAAAAGCGTTCTTCCTTTTTGGGCGATGTTCCGTGGATCAAGCCCTCCTTATACCCCCCCTTATAGTTTGTAATTCAAAGGTGAGCCGATTATAACGATTAACAACACGATTTGTTTTGTTGGTTTTTCAATTTTTTTGGTATTGTAAATACTTTAGGAAAAGTATTTATAATGATTTTTGTGTTTTTATATAATGAAAAAGAAAATCAAGAAAATAAAATATTTTTGTATTTTTGTATTTTATATATTCACAAAATAAGCAATAAACTTCACGGAGAAGGTTTTTCAAACACTAGTCTTCAAACATACACAGTATTCGTTTCACAACCTCCCCGACAACGGCGCCAAAAATTGATTCTTAAAATAAAACCTTTACTATATATATAAATATAAATATAAATTTATATAATATAAGAATTAACAAAGTATCAATAATGAGAAGAGAGTAAGTATTCCAAGCGGCTTTTAACAGGAAAATTACTTTTAACCAAAGTAAAATCCCTAAAAACCTTCCCGGGTCGTGTCCCGACGAGGCGTGAATGGAAAATCGAGGTAACGTTTGAGTTATATAGCTATGCTTGAATACACAATAGTGGATTTGGTTTTCTATATCTTCTAAAAATATGCTAAAAATAAAAGAAACCCTAAAACGTAAGCAATTAAGGTGAAAAAACAAAGAAAAACGATAACGGGACCAAATCCCGTTCTTTAAAATCCAAATTCTACAAATTTAGCCCTACGAAAGCAAAATTAATTTTTAACAATCCTAAATGATAAAGGAAAATTTTTAAAAAAAGAATTATATTGTTTTGACTTTTATTTAATTTTTTATGAATTAAAAACAGTTTTAATAAAAAAATTAATTAAAAATACTAAACGAAGTTGAAAAATCTGAAAAAAATCATGAAAAGTCCCTTGAATAAAGCTTAATCTAGGAAAAATAAAATGGGCAAAGCAGCTTATTGAAATAAGCTAAAATGGGCTGATTGCTTAAATGAACTAAATGACTATATATATTTGATAAAGCAAAGCATGACAGGTGACAAGTCCCAAGGGCAGTTGGTGTTGAGGTGTGTGTTAAATATGTTTGGTATGTAAAGGGGAGGTCACAGGTTCGACCCCTGTGACTTCTCTTTTTTATAAAACATTTTTTTTATTTTTCTTTTTTAAAACTTATATAATAAGCTAAAATAACAAACTTTAAAAAAACAACTTTTTTCAAAACTCAAAAATTAAGCTAGAAATAAGCAAAAAGCTGACAGATGACTAAATCATCATTTAAAGATTTTTAGCCTAACTGTTTGACACATTTGAAACTGAATAAGAAACCTAAAGACCTAATAAGCTAACAGATAACTAGTTAAACTTATTAAGCTACTAAGAACAGGAATAAGCTAAATCTAAAAAGCTAAAGGCAAGAAAAATCAAATAAGCAAATTCACTAAAAAAAACTTAACACTTGAACTTTAAAACTTGAGACTTCGCTAAATCAGCTTAAATTGG
>BQNB010194474.1:0-11449 GCA_026074375.1 Tanacetum coccineum
CTTCAACACTTGACAGCATCAATTTAATATGAGCAGTACAAGTATACATTATAAAGAAGCAACCAATAACATTGCATTCACATCAAACAACAGTTAATACCCGAAACCCATCAGAACCTGCTGTTGAGACTTAATATTTTAACAGATCCCGAAGAAAATATAAAGAAATATGCTTGTGCTGCTATCGCTTCTTTTTGATGTCATTCAAAACCTTGTCGTAACTTTAACAACAATAACCATAAACCTTATATTCTGTTTTCCATATTAGGGTTTTGTGACAAACCCTAGCTTTTCCGAATTCACCTATTATTGAAAAACAAAAAATAAAGCACGAACAAAACCTTGTACCAAACCCTAGATCAGGAGCCCCATGGCTCTGATACCACCTGATAGAACTAAAACACGTGATAGTTCTTGGATCGTTTAAGCTCAAATTGTTTTAGATCTTATATCTAAGGATTAAAACAACAATGAACAAAATGAAATAAGCATAGCGGAAATAGCATAAGAACAAAGTTATTCCAACAAGGTTTTTTCTTCATTATCATACAACTTCAAGCCTAATTCAACAAGATCAGTATAGAACGGTATTCAACTAATCTATAACAGATCATGACACATTGTCTCGAGCAAATCTACAGATGGCATCTACATTCTTTACGCCTGGAATACACACACACATTTAGGTGTTTACATCTTGACACACCTAAACTACATGCCTGGGACATCCTTTTATAATATAAGGAGTCTAAGACTTACAAAGGAAGATAAACATTAAACAAATAAATCTTTTAAATATTTAGGAATATCTTCTGTTATCTTCTATCTGAATAAGGAGATCTTTTAGATTCTTCAAAATCTTCCATCTTTTGAAGAATTCCAGCTTTGCATTTAAGTCCTTTTATTTCATTCTTTTATTTACTTTGTCTCATCAAATCAATAATCCCAACAAAGGTTAACATCAGAGGGCCTCTTTTAAAACAAACCAAAAATATTTCAGCCAAAAATTGTTTGCACTTACTCCACATGGACCTCTTTGGACCAGTCAATCCAATGTCCATTTATCATGAGAGATATACCCTGATCATTGTTGATGAGTACTCAAGATACATATGGGTATAATTTCTCGAAAAGAAAATCCAGGAAACTTAAACTATCATGTCCTTTGTCAAGAAGATTGAAAATCAACATGACGTAAAGGTCAAACAAATCAGAACTGACAATGGAACTAAAGCACTTGGGAGTTTTTGTGATGAGAAAGGAATTTCTTAAAACTTATCTTCTCCCTACACACCTGAACAAAATGGTGTGGCAGAGAGGAAGAATAAAACTCTCATTAAGGTTGCTAGAACAATGCTAAATGGTTCATTTCTTTCAAAAAATTTATAGACTAAAGCAGTAAGCACAACTTGATATACTCATAACAGATCTATCATTGTCAAAAGGAATTATAAAACACCCTATGAGGTATTTAAAGGAAGGATTCCTGACATGAGTTACTTGCATGTGTTTGGATGTCTTGTGTTTATTCATAATCATAAGGATTATCTTAGCAAATTTGATGCAAAAGCTGATGATGGATACTTCCTTGGTTAGTCTCTCTTTTCAAAAGCCTTCAGAGTCTTTAACACAAGGATACAACAGTCTGAATAAACATTCATGTTTACTTTTGAGACAGTAATAAAAGCCTCGGGTTTCTCTTAATACCTCAGGAGATGAAATTGGGAATAAATGATTCATCAAGAATCCATATCCACCTGATGAATTCATCGACAAAATGATCCCTCTAGACAATATCAAACTAGTTATGACATTTCATACTACATCATCTATCTCTGAAATCATTGATATACAAATAATCCCTGAAATGATTGTTCCAAATGAACAAGATGCTTCTCACACTAAGGAACATGAAGGATCTACCTAATACTGAAGGGTAAAATGATCAAAATGAACAAGTTGATCAATGCATTGAAAATCCTAATGTTTAAAATGAACATATTGGGTCACCCACTGATGATTGTTTAAAAGGAAATCATGGAGCCTTAGTACCTTACACTAAAGCTTCACCTCTGAATACATATTAGTCTCCAATTATTCATCAGGCTCTTTCAAGTTCATACTCTAACACACATCCTCAAGATATGTGGTCAAGATATCAACACATTGAACTTGTAAACATCATAGATGATCTTAGTGAAGGTATGGTTACAAGAAGTATGGATGCAAAACTGACAGCTGCCTCAGCCAGTGAATGTTTATTTGCTCGGACTTTCGACATCTGATACCTAAACCTAAAAAGATTTTAGAGGCATTGAAACACCCTGGATGGGTTGATGCCATGTAAGAAGAACTAAATCGGTTTTATAAAAACAAAGTTTGGACACTTGCTCTTGCCCTTAAAAGGAAAAACCATCACTGGTTCAAAATGGGTAGGAACAAAATGGATGAACATGGGACTGTCATTAGGAACAAAGCAAAGGCTTTGTTGCACAGGTAATATGGGGGCAAGAAAAAAAGAATTGATTAGGATGAAAAAAATTGATCATGTTGCAAGACTTGAAGCCATTAGATTCTTCCTTGCTTATGTTACCTACGTGAACTTCACTGTTTACCAAATGGATGTCAAAAGTGCCTTCCTGAATGGTAAAATGAAAGAAGAAGTTTATGTTCACGAACCTACTGGTTTTGAAAGTAGTGAGATCCCTGACTATGTCTGTAAACTTGATAAAGCCCTCTATGGATTGAAGCAAGCACCAAGGGCATGGTATGAAACACTTTCTATTTTCCCTATTTAGAACAAGTTTGTCAAAGGAAGGATTGACAACACTTTGTTTATCTACAAAATCAAATGAGATGTTGTCCACGTGTTTATTGATGACATCATCTTTAGCTCAACAAATTACAAACTTTGCAAATAATTTGAAAAACTAATGACAAAGAAGTTTAAAATTAGCATGATGGGTGAACTGACTTACTTTCTTGGATTTTAAATCAAGCAGTCTGACAAAGGAATCTCCATTTGCCAAGAAAAATATATTAGAGACTTACTGAAAAAGTATGAAGTCTCTAATAGTTCCTTAGTAAAAACTCATATGGTTCCTCCAAATAACTTAGGTCCTGGTCTTTCGGGTATATCAGTAAATGAGACCTTATACAGAGGAATGATAGGTTTACTGATATTGCAAGCATGCCTGATATGCAATTCGCAACATGTCTTTATGCAATATATGAAGCGAATCTAAAAGAATCACATCTAATTGTTATGAAGAGAATCTTCAAGTACCTAAAAGGTACTCCGACATTTAGTCTCTGGTACCCTAAATGTTTGGGATTTTATCTTAAAGGGTACTCAGAATCACACTATGCTGGATGCAACATGGAAAGAAAAAGCACATCTGGTGCCTGTCAGTTTCTTGGTGGAAAGTTGGTTTGTTGAAGTGAAAAAAAATAGCAATCAGTAGTCATGTCCTCTATTGAGGCTGAATATGTTGTTTCTTTTTTGTGTTTTATAAACATACTATGAATAAAAAGTCAACTCAGTGATTATGATATTCAGTACAAGATGAAACCCATCTTTTGGACACATAAGTTGCCAATTGCCATACTTAACACCTTGTTCTTCATTCAAGAACCAAGCACATTGATATCATCAAGGTGATATTGAATTACACTTCATTCCCATTGCTTATCAGTTAGCTGATATTTTCACAAAACCTTTGGATGAACCCACGTTTACTAGACTAAAAGCAGAATTAGGAATGTTGAATATTGATCAGGTCTTTGATTTATTATAATTAGTATGGCATAAATACCATATGTCCCTGAATAACACGCATTGAATGATCCTATGACTCTAAGGAACATATTAAATTAGAGGTATCTAAATGCTCTAGGTATTTAGTTACTTAATGTCCTAGGTTGGATGACTGATCACATCATATAAGGAACAGATTCTTTAATTAATTGTCATCAAACAATCATGCCCCCCCCCCTCTTCACACCAATAATCCACTTGGCATTTAATGCTTAGACTCATAAATAATATCCATAGGTTTTATATTCCGCACCCGTCCCTTTAATTTATCCAACTAATCACCCAATCATGCCTGCAAAGCGCAGACGACTATAGTAACGGCTATAAAGTAGCCTTGAAAAATGCCAAACAGGACGAGGTAGATTTAAGGTTAGTGGCAAAAAATGCGAATATGAAATATTTTAAAAATTATTTTATTAACTTTTGACATCCAAAACCTTTGCAAGTCCAACACTATAAATACTCCTTTCAAAATAAACAAACACACACACACATACAAATCATTCAAAATCAAACAAACTCTTGCCAATTTCTTTAAAAGAAAAAACATTTATGTGTTCTTTATTTTCTTATCAAAATAATTTTCTAAATCAAGGTGTAAAAGTTTCATAACATTCTTTATTCAAAATTTGATCCAAGCTTTAGTATCATCAAGGACATTAACAGACTGTTAGACCTGTTTGTAAGGAATTTGTTAATCTTCCACGTAAACTTGGATGAAGATCAAAAGTTAAAAGAAAAAGCTTATCAAATTTACATAGCAGTTTGTAAATTTTTTGAAAATCTTTCCTGAAAAATGAAATCAAGATATTCATATCATCAAGGCTATTAGCAGAGTATTTTGGTGAACAATTATAACAAATTTGTTAGTATCCTACATAAACTTGGGTTTTGCATTCCATTTATTCACTAAGCTTTTCAATAATATTTCAAACTCTCAATGGCATCTTTAAAAACCATTGAGTATGCATCTCAAGTCAAAAACCTAATCCTTGAGGCTGTTGAGTTTCCCAAGAATAACTAGGTTGGAAACTTTTCCTACCCAACCAACATCCATGCATACAAAGATTTATGCAAGTACCTGAAAAATTGTTTTCGTTCAGAGGCATTTACTAAAAATACCATTGTAATATACCATAACTACCTCATGGAGTTTTGGTACACTGCTCAGTTTAAACTTGCAAAACCACCCAGGGACTCATTGATAAAGTTCACAGTGAAGAATGGTAACGACACCTTATTTCCTTTCAACGTTAGGAACCTTTTAAAACCATTAGATTAGACTATAATAAAGGTGTATATGTTGATCAGCCTCAGACTAAAGTTATGAAGGATGAACTTATTAGGTTGGGCCTTTGAAATGAAAAGAATGAGCCTGAGGAAGCAAGTGTTTTGGTCAATAAGATCCCTCCACTGAAAACATGGTTTCTTGTTGTTTGGAGGCTCCTAATGTGTGACAACTGACATTTTTCTAGGTTAATATTTACCAATTAACATGATCGTTTTACTTTGAACACATACATATTTGATTTTTATGTATAACCGTCAAGTTATCCTGCGTAACGAGAAACAACCTTGAACGTATCCCAACTCTAGACTAAGTTTAATCTACGCATAACAAGTATATTGTTACTTTCATGAGCATGATTTATAAGTCATATGCAAGCAGTTTTACAAATTTTACGTAAGTCTTCCAAACTTGCATTTTATTGCATGCATGCATGCACAACTTACCCAATACCCCACCATCTTTGAGGTAATATTATATCTAGTACATACACTTTCCAAAAACATAATTCCCCTTAATCCTTAATAATGTTCGTCTCTATATAAAAGTATGCAACCAAACTCTTTCTAGCATGGAATACCACAAAACACCTCATGCATATAACTCTTTGCCAAGTCCCTTTCCCTCTTTTATCCCCTAGCTTTTAAAGCCTAAAAAATTTTGCATAAAGCACCCTTCGCTCAAAATGGGACTTACAACAAAAGTGATCACATAATGCCTGATTCAACCTTGTTGATTAAAATATAATGCTAAAAAACAGATTACTAATTATTTTTCACATTCTTTACGTTTTGTTAATCCACAAAAATATATAAATGTACAATGTTAAATTTAAATCATAAACATGTATTAGTAGTAGTAATTTTCATTTCAAAATTTATATCACTCTCAGGTATTGAATAAATAAATTGCTTAATGCTATTTTATGATCAAAGGGTAATTTTTATTTATCTCACTTTTATAAAATGTTGTATAATTTTATATAATTACAAATAATTTTCTACAATTTAAAAGAAATATTTTATTCAAAATAATATCATTTTGAAATTCAAATTTTTGGGCCTAAAATGGTTAGATGATCTAGAAAATCCCCCTTAACCCCCTACACAAAAGACAAACTGGGGAGCCCCTAGTCTAGGGCGGCCCCCTTAAATACACGGGCGGCCCCCTTAATTTTAAGGGGACCGCCCACCTATTTAAGGGGACCGCCCATAGACTGACGCTCCTCCAGTTTGTCCTATAAATACTGGACTATTCCCCACTATTTTCTCACCTTTTGCACTCATTCTTTCTGTTCTAAAACAGCCCACACATCTCACTAAAATCCTTTGATCATTTAATCATAAAGCTTTGTTTCCAAGTGATCCAAGCTCAATTCCTCAAGTGCAAGAGAAGAATACTTTCATCATCAAGTGAAGAAGTATTACACCTCAAGTGTATATTGCAATCTTGTTGCATCCATATCACATATTTGTAAATCAATTGTATATCTTGTATTTGTGTGTAGTAGCTAGATCTTGGCGATCTTTGTAAGTATAGTTAGATCGTGGTGATCTTACCAAGTAGTGTTAGATAGTTGTGATATAAGTAGTGTGGTGAAGTGAAGTCACAAAGTTGTGAAGAAGTCTTGAAGTTGTGAAGAAGTCGTGAAGTTGTGAAGTCGTGAACAAGTCGTGAAGTTGTGTTGTGATAGATTGGTTCTAGCTAAGATTAGAACTCGACATTTAGCTTTGTGTCGTAAATCGGTGTAAGCAACGTTGTGTACGGTTTTCTCCGCCATAAGGGAGTTTGTTGACATAGTGAAGAAAACTCTCGAGTTAGGTGCTCGGGGAGTGGAGTAGGGCGAAGAGGTGCTTCGTTACCGAACCACTATAAATCCTCGCGTTGTGGTTTGATTGTTCTTACTCTTATCTCTTGTCTTACTTTATCATTTCATATACTTATATTGTTCATATTGTGTTGAATTCACAAAAAGTCGAATCTAAATTTTACAAACAAACATAAACCTTAAATCAAAAAGCGGTAAACTATTCAACCCCCCTTCTAGTTTTCCACAATTGGTATCAAGAGCCACATTAAACAAGATTTTTAAAATAAATTGTATTTTAAAACTTGAATCGATCTATGGAATCCGAAAAATATTTAGATACTATTTGAAAGTGATGAATTTATTTATTGGAAAAATAGATTCGAAAACTTTATGTGAGTCAAAAGATCTAGATCTTTGGTATTATTACCGATGGTGATTTTCCTCCTATTCAAAATAATTCCGAAACTAAAAAGGACTGAATTGTACCTTTTCATAAACAAAACGCTTGATCTTCAAAAGAACTTTGCAAACAATAATGAAGCTAAAATAGTAATTTTAGCTTTTGCCACGAACGAATACGAAAGCATCTTTATGTGCCAAACCGCCAAAAAGAAATTGGGGATACTTTGTTAATCACTTCATCAGGTATAATCAAGTAAGCTAACAAATAGATCTTCTTGTTCAACAATATGAACAATTCATGATTCCGGAAGAGGAATCAATAGATAATGCCTTTGCTAAATTTAACACTATTATTACTAGTCTAAAAGCACTTGACGAAAGTTTTTCGAGCAAGAATTGTGTTAGGAAATTTCTTAGGGCACTACATCCTAAATGGCGCGCAAAAGTCACGGCGATTGAAGAATCAAAGAATCTAACAACTCTATCACTTGACGAACTCATTGGGAATTTGAAGGTTTATGAAGAAGTAATTAAGAAAGATTCTGAAACCGTCAAAAGCAAAAGAGAACAAAGTAGATCTATTGCCTTGAAAGCTAGAAAGGATTCGAGTGATGATGATAGCTCAACCTCCGATAGTGAAGATGAAGAATACGCCATGGCCGTAAGAGACTTCAAGAAATTCTTCAAAAGACGAGGACGATTCGTAAGACAACCACATGAAGAGAGAAAATCATTTCAAAGAAATAAAGACGACAAAAATGGCAAAGGCGAAAGAAAATGCTTTAAGTGTGGAGATCCAAATCATCTCGTCGGAGAATGTCCAAAACTATCAAGATATCAAAATCAAAAAGCGTTTGTTGGAGGATCTTGGAGTGATAGCGACGAAGATGAAGAGGAGAAGACAAATGACGAAAAGTGTCTTATGGCTAAAGCTTCAAATGAGGTACTTTCCGAAACCGAATACTTTAGTGATGACCAATCATCACTAGACGAAAATGACTTAGATAATGAATATAGTAGACTATGCAAATTAGGACTAAAAGTCATGGCTAAAAATAAAACTCTAAAACAAGCTAAAATAGAATTAGAAAATGAAGTACTAGAATTAAAAGATAGACTATCTAGGTTAGAAAAAGATAAGGAAGTAATTGAAGAATGCAAATTATGTTAAGACCTTAAGCTTGAAAATGAGAAGCTTAGAAAAGAAATATCTAGACTAAATCAATTTAATGATAGTAGTTACTCACTTAAGAAGATAATAAATTCTCAAAAAACTTCCGGAGATAAATCTAGGTTAGGTTTTAATTTTACCAAAGAGTCGCCTAGTGAAACCAAACAAGTAAAGTTTGTAAATGCCCAAGAAGTCGAGTCAAAAGAAAATTTGATAGAATCAAATTCAAAACCAAAATTTATACTTATAAACAATATTAAATTCCTATTGCAAGCGATGATGAGGTAAAAAAAATTTGCAAACCCTCCTTAAAACCCAGAGTCGGATTTACTAAACCCACAATGAGGTCTAAATCTCTACCTCCAAGAAAGACTAATTGTCCTCGACCTCAACCTAGGAGAGACCAAGGCAGACAAAACTATCCTAATCACATAATATGGAATCATTCACATCCACTTAGTTTCACTCAATGTGGAAGTTGTTCACCATGTATGTGCCAAAACCAAATGCAAAACATATGCGGAAACAACAACTTCGAATACATGAAACATTGGGGACTAAATTGCTAAGCCATCGCAACCTTTGAAGTGGTGTGTTCTCTACAAACATTCTTTGTCTCCGGATTAAGGAATTCATGATAAGGTTCCCATGAACCCTTATCATTTACATTATGAAGACATTGATGAAGATAATTCTAAATACTAAGGTACGTCTCACTTTTCATCTTCGTAGAATATAATGTCTATGTGTTACTATGATGTTGTAGTATAATTAGTTCTTAGAAAATAGTGTAGTCTCTAGAGATACCATTTATTGGTTCTCTAGCTTTGACGAGATTAGTTTACTATGAACTATTCTTTCGTGTAGATTATAGTCATACGCCTACAAAATGGAAATCTTCTATGACCACATAGCAAACTCACGTAGATGAAGAAGAGCAAGCTAATGATTAACAATTAACATATAAGTAGGATTAGTCGCGCGAAGATCATAGACACACTATGGATGAAACAAACTCCCTTCGACCTCAACGATCGCCTCGGATCTGTGTCAACCATCATCTACGTCTATCATAATCAACTTGTTGAAATCTTCAATTACGTCTTATTATTTCATTATCTTCGCTATTCATTATCGTCTCACCTCAATCAACCTCATGTTATAGACATTTCTTGATTATTCTCATTACGAATTAGTCAAAGAAACTTTTTATTTAAATAATGAGTTAATTTATAAAATGTTATACTCATTCTCACAAACGACCAAAGTTCGAGAAATTTTTTATGGAGGCGGCCCCCTTAAAATTAAGGGGACCGGCAGTGTAAAGTGGGCGGCCCCCTTAATTAATTAAGGGGATCGCATATCAGGAAAAACAAACACCCCCTTACAGACAAATCTTTATGCCAAATACATCATTTTTTCATTCCTTCTTCTCTACACCCTGTGAACGACACCATAGACAAAACCTTCAATAAAAAACCAATCTTCAAAATCCCTAATTAACCAAAATTCGCAAGGGGCTTTCACTAACAAGACAATAAACAACATCTATTGTAAGTTTTTCATTATTCTTTTTATTTGATTTCATTCAATTTTACTCTTAATCAAAATTGGGTGTTATTTATTATTTTAATACTTTTTATTTTGGTCTAGGAATTTCGTAACTACAATGATACCCGTAGTCATAGGAACACTACAACCTTGATAGGATTGAATCAAAACACTTATTGAGTCAAAAAAAATTAAGAACATGTATGCTATGACATCGACCGAAACTTTTTGCATATCTGGGCATTTTCTAAACTTACACATTGTCGATTAATGCCAAAACATGTTAAAAATAATCAAGTATTGATTATCTAAACATATGTATATATATTTTAAATCAATGAGTAATATTTTATAAAAATTAAGGAGTGTTTGGTTCGTTTTGTTTGGTTCGTTTCTTAGGATCAATTTTTAGAATCAAAATGACCATCACTATAGTCTTGTCACTCGTATAAACACTTAACTAACTTGTATAAGTCATCAAAATATATAATTCATATATATATTGATACATTTTATGAAAGGTATAAAATAAAGGGGCGTTTGGTTTAACATTTTAAAACATGTTTTTGAGTCAAAACAAACACTATTTAACCTTTGTCAAAGTCAAAAATAATAAACTTATACTTGTCAACAAAATATATACTTAACGTATAGTTTTCGACAAGCTTAAACAAATTTTATATTAATAAGGGAGTGTTTGGGTCATTATCTTGATGTTGAAATATATAACTAATATATATTCTTCGACATCCTAGATTAAGTCAAAAAATAAATTAAGGAACATATGGATCACTTCTTAGGTTTTTATTTTTAGAGTCGAAGTAATCCTTGTCCCACATTTGTCATTTTTCAAAATTTCATTTTACTTATTATATTTTTTTGTAACATCTTATGTTGTGGATAACTTGTTTAGGTGACAAAATGCCGAAAGCTACTACAACCGATATATCTCTCACCAAATCCTACATACCAAAAGTATCCAAAATTCCCGGCATCTCCCCTACCATTGCACAATTCTATAAACCTATTGAAAACCGCAACATTCACGAAGGTCGTGTTGTTGATCAAGCCTACTATAAATCCAACAACATCGAGCGTCTCTTTACTAACATTCGCTTCAATTGTCTCTTTCAAATCAACGAACCGATTGTTCCAAGATTCATTCTAGACTTCTATAGTCAAGTCACGGTACAAACCGATGAATATGGCTATCTTGTCATCTCTTTTATGATTCAACACGAATTCATAACTCTTACTCTGGCTTAATTTGGTCAAATCCTCAAAATTCCATACAATGGTCAAGCCGTTTTTACAAACAAGTGGGACCTTTTTTGAATTGGAACGTGTCATGGTAGACCGTACCATTAAAAGTCAAACGGTCTCTCTCAATCCAAATCAAATCCTCACCAA
>BQNB010194475.1:0-11449 GCA_026074375.1 Tanacetum coccineum
GCCACTCTGAAATGATCCAATTCTCCTCTCTTTTTCATATTACTACTCAATCTTCTTTGAGTACACTATCAAGTGCAGGTACTTTGTCCAAGAATGCACCCATTAAGGGGGAGCAACATGTTTGACTCTCAAAAAGTCAACCAATAACAATTATTGTTTATTGACTAACCTCTCTCTCTTTGTAGCATATCATTTTACTTTTGACATAATTTTAGGGGGAGCTCTCGTCAAGGGGGAGCTTACATTTTAGTTTCCCTTTCGTCATTCTTTTTGTGTGTGTTAGTTTTTCTTCGACGCTCTTTTTGTTTTGACAAAAAGGGGGAGAAGAAAGTAAAAACTCCAATTTAGAAACGCTTAGACTTTGTTGGTTTTTACTTTATAAATTTATGTTTTGTCATCAACAAAAAGGGGGAGATTGTTAATACAAAGTAAACCGTAAAAACGTTTATCTTTATATTTTACGATCTCACTTTGTTTTGTCAATAACAAAACATAAACTTATCAAACAACAAACTCTAAACGTTTCTAAGCCAATAGTTTTCTAACACACCAAAACACTTTATAAAAACAACATTCTTCTTAATCTATCTTGTAATTTTCTAAAAATGATCTTAAACACCTTTTTTATAAACTTTACCCTAAACACAAAATATTTTTTCACAAAAATATTTCTTCGTAAAACTTCCTTTCCACTCATAAAATCTTATCAAAAGATTCTCTTTATTATTATATTAGTTTAAATGTTAAAAAGTCAAAGCTTATTTTTGAGTACTGTTTGCCGGTGCTCTTAACTTTACATTCCGGTGCCTTTGGGAAACAGCACCGGCAGTTCTGGCAAACAGTAAAATGTTTGGCTATAAATACCAACTCTTCTCACTTATTCTATTCATTCATTCTAACATTTTTCTTCTCTCTAGATCTGGTTACTACTAATCTTCTCCTATATTCTACTCTACTCTAATGCTTCTTGTAGGTCCTTCATGACGTTGTCATGTCGACTCTAAAAGATCTTGTATGAATAAGCTCCCCAAAATCTCTTGAAGCTTGGATCTATCTTCCATCTTGTGGCAAGCTTCTATGTCACAAGATCTTCTTCATCTTGTCTCTAATCTTCAATCAAAAAATATCTTAGAAATGTCTAGTTTTGGTTTGGTAACGTTGGTGTAAAAACAATACATATATATGTGTATGTTTGGTACCTAGTAGAGGATAAGCATTGATGATGTGACGAAGGGTTTAGGATTTGAAAAAGGGTGTTGTGATGTGTAGTGATAAATGGTGAATGGTTCTAATATGTAGAACCTGATGTTTAACTTTGCATCTTGAAAATAATTAAGTAACGTTGTGTGGCTTCTTCGTCGGTTAAAGGAGATTTGGTGATTAGTGTATTTTAACTCTCGAGTAGGTGACTCGTGGAGTGGAGTAGGGCAAGGAAGGAGTCCTTGTAGCCGAACCACTATAAATAACCGTGTCATTTATCCTTTTTATTATTACTCGTATTATCTCATCTTAAACATATCACATCACATCAAACAAAACTGAATACACTTTTGTGAAAATAAGTAAAAGAAAATAAAAGTTAAGATTTTAATTTGAAAACTATTCAACCCCCCCCCCTTCTAGTTTTCACAAAAGCAATAAACATACACAAGAAGACAAGCAAACAATAGAGAAGCAGTCAAGAACTTAATGTAAGGAAAACATATCAACCATGAATAATCTGATAAAACACAGGTTTGTTTATTTAGTGCAATGATTGTCTTATCTTGAAGGGGCATATCATTCATAGACTTACACGATACTTCTTCCTAAGACCTAGATACGCTAATCTTGTCACAATTAGATGCATCCGCATAAAGCAAGCATTTATTTATTATAATCTATCTTAGGAGATTAAATAATGGTGCTCTTACTAAACCTTAGCTCATGGAGACTTTACCCACTTACTGCTTAACGGCTCTTTATATACTAGTAGTCCACTGTTCAAGTCCTTACCAATTGATTAGAACGTACTCGTTGGTACCAAAGTCACCTTATGGCTCAACTAAGCTCACAATTAAAGGGCAAAGATAGGTTAATATTTCTAATCCTATGATTCTAGATATATAAATTGCAATATGGAGAGCTATCCCAGACTCTTAGCCTACGCCCAAACAACACCGAAGTTGCATCACATTAAATATGTAAGACTAGACCCAATTGAATGATAGGTTGCATACTAAAGCACGTAAACGAATATAAATTGATAAACATAAACAACAATCAACGATAAATTAAGCAATCAGGATAAACAAACCAAATATTAGATCTTCATAACCATGGCTGATACCTAAAGGTATTAGCCGATAGTCATTGTAAAAATACACACGGTTTGATATAAGAACGATTAAAATAAAGAAACCTTAATCGAACGCATATTCGGTTGAGCGAAGATTACAAGAGTTTTCCTATGATCTTGAGGCTCTTTTCTGACCTTCTAGGCTCCTTTATTCGTCTCTTGGTCGACTTGGTAGTTTAGGAATTCACTTTCATACCTAAAACTGAGTTTAGGATCGTCTATTTATAGAGTCCGGAAACTCATCGATACGCCGTAACGAGCAATGTGGGATACGATGTATTAGGGATTTCTTAGAGTAAGGACCACGTTTGATATCTTCCAGAATATTTTATTACTATATTGTGAATACGGCGTATTGATGTCTCCTGGATACGACGTATCAAGTCTCCAATTCTTCGTGGTAATTTGTGAAGTGTAGGCACGGATACGCCGTATGTTCTTGATGGATATGGTGTATTGATGTAAAACCAGTTGATTCTTCTTCGTTGACCAAAGTATTATATACGGCATATTGTTGATGTGGATACGGCGTATTCTTCAAAGTCAGGCAATGGTCTTTTGATTCGTCAAAGTCTTGGATATGTCGTATATCCTATAAATAATAACGGCGTATTTCTGTCAAATCTGTAAGACTTTCTCGAAACTCTGTTTATGCTCAAAATGCGTGCCTTTTCAGCATAACTTGTCATCCAGTACTCCCATAAATTTACTACAATCTCCAAATATAGGTAACATTTAAGTAATAATTCATTGCAATAATTAAGAACAAATAAGGTTAATTACCATGGGATAACAAGATGCTATATAAAATAGTATGTGATTTGATGTCAACAGATGTTATGTACTATTGTTATCCCATACAGTAGTCACAAAAAGTAAGTATAAGTTAGACCAATAGCTTTTGTTAAAGTATGCATACCATTTTATAACAATACAATAGTCACGATGTGTGCGATTACGATTTCTCACCTGAAGTTTCCATAAAACTGACGGCGTAACTGTATGTTATGCCACTTTATTTAAGGCATGGTAAGAGTTCATAAGTATGTAGTCCAATGCTTCGACAAGGTATAACTTTCGTTAGTTCGATACCGCCAAAACTAGTGAGAGCTAATCACCCGAACAGGGATTGTCAATCCCAAATAGATCTATCTTATAACATTCGCGCTTACCCTCCGAGTAATTAACAATTCATGCAACTTAAGCTAATCCGTAATCATTTGGATCAAAGTAATGTTGTTGTGTTCATAAGTGAAAACAAGTATTGTATCCCATCACGAGATATGAAAATGAGTGTGTAACAAATTTGTAACAAGTTTGTAATGAATATGTAAACAGTCTTGTAAATGCGTATGTAAATGAGTAGATAACCCAGTGGTAAACGAAATCAAGTATGTAAACAAGTATGTAAAAGAGTATGTAAAAGAGATTTTAAATAAATATGTAAACAAGTTGTAACGAGCATGTATTCTCCCCCAAGGTTTGTAAAGTAATGTAAAACAAGTGAAAGAGGGGCTATAAACTCACCTCTAGTGAAAGTAGTGATTATCACAAAATCAACAAGGTAATCACCACAAACGATCCGAAATGCAACCTAATTAATTATAGGTCGTATAAGTACGAGGTATTTAATATAAATACAAAATCATAAGTTATAAAGTTATATGACCACCTAATAGTTTTTGTTTAATTTGTAAAAGTTGAAACAATATTTAAATCGTACTTGATAAATAAATGTTTAAGTATTTGTATTCGTAAAGAAAAGTATTATTTTTGTCCAACAATTGATTATTTGATAATATTACTTGATCTAATATTTTTATTGTTTATATAATGGTATTATATAAATAGTTTAATTGTTTTATAAAATAATATTTATAAAGTTAGAAACATGTATAAATATTATGTAAATAATATTACAATATTTTTATAGCCCAAACGGACCCGAAAACACTCGTAACCCCCTTTTTATACTTCCAACAACCCACATGTAATTTTTATAAAAATAGTGCACAAGAGTAAAATAGTGCATTCAAATCTTTAAAAACGCAAAACTTGCTCGTTTTAACTCCTTTTTGCTTGTTCTTTATATGTATGAAATCGTGACGAGATAAACTATCAAAATAAAATACCCACAGATTTTATAAAAATCTGTCAAAACAGTAAACTCAAACTGTTTTTATAAAGCTATTTTTATAACTTTAAATCTTGGAAAACTCATAACTCCTTCATTTTAATTCCGTTTTTAGAGTTCTTTATATGCACGGTTTCCTATTGAGATGATCTAACATAATAAAGCATTTATAGAATTTTATCAGATTTGAAACAGTACCAGTTTTTATAAAACTACTTTTATAAGAACACTTTTATATATTTATAATGAGGTGTCTTTTTATACATAATTCGGGGTCATTTAACCCCCTAAATCATGCAAATATGTTCAGATTATGTGCTTAATCAACTTTTTCAGGTTTTTAGCACTTGGATGGCATTTGGAGGAAATTCACATGACTTGCGCTCATTTGGAGAAGAAACGGACAAGACTACGACTCTACACCAAGAACCATGAAGAATTATTCACTCAGAGCCTGGAGACGACGTCGCAACCATAAAGCGATGGCGTCATGACATGCATGGTGATGGCGTCAGAGATTCAGTGATGGCGTCAGGACATGGCCGACTTAAAGTGGATCTAGAACCATCTACGTGGCGACGACGTCAGGAGTATAAAGCGACGTCATCGCAGCGATATCTCTATATATACAAAACTGATTTTAGGGTTTTAAGTGTGTAACTTTGTATAACTTTAGGGAGACGAACCCTAGCTTTTGTAGCAGCTTCATAGGTCATTTTTAGGGCCTGAAAACCCTATTGTACTACCTTGGATCCATGTTTTAATTCAAGTAAGGTTATTTATCATTAATCATTCAATATGTCTATGTGTTGTGTGATTGTTTTATCCTCTTGCTTTCATTATAACATGCGAGGCTAAACCCTCCTTTGTATTTGCTTAAGATTGCATGAAATTCATATTGTAGATCCAATTACTGTTGCATCTTGTTGATGAATGTGCGCGTTAGGCTTTAGAAAACCAGCTTTTGTCTGTATCGCTGTAGACACATCTAGGGAAACCTGAGTGCGTAAAAGGATACCATCGGGTAACAGTCTTTATACTAGCTTACCCCCTTATATGGTTGATCCCTCTTAAGATATTTCACAAGCATTTACTATACTCTTAGGGGCCTTGTAATAGTCTTCATACTACCTTACTTGTGCGTTGCCTTAACGAAATATTAAATAGATGGCATGTTCGTGTAATTCGTTCATGACCTAGGGAATACTTACACAGATCATCACAAGTGTGACAAGGCAATAGGATTAGGAGAAGCAATCTGATAAGTAATGCATGATTAAGTAAATACATTTAATTATCATAAAGTTATCACCAGTAGAGTAGATATTAGTTAGTTTAGTTATTAGTTAAACAAACCAACCTCTCAAACCATAGATTTGCCTACTTTTTATAAAACACAAAAACACAAAAATAATCTTCTCTTAACCCTTAGAATTCTGTTAGACTGTGATCAAGCCTTCCCAACCTATTCCCCTAGAGAACGATAACAACCCCCGAGTCTTACCTATACTACTACTACAACGGTTAGGTACTCTGCCTAGGAAGTTGTAAAACTTCATGTTGAAGTCCTAGGACGACCGCATCAAGTTTTTGGCTTCGCTGCATGGGAAATAGTTAGGTTCTGATCATTGTTAACTTAGTTCTACTCGCTTGAATTCTTTCAAGTGAGACTTTAATTCCGTATATTAGCTTTCTCGTAGTCTATCTTTTCTTTGTGTGTTTGTTCGTAATTTTCATTGACTATTCCATTCTTCATTATGGAGAACGCGAATCCGCCACCAACCAGTAATCGTCCTGTCCTACCAGCTGCGCTGCACGCACAAGCTGTCTAAGAGCTCCACGAGCTACAAAGAATTTCGGCCTTTATTGACTCTCGCTTAGAGAGTATTGAACGATTCCTTAACAACTTCACCAACTAACCTAATGAGACTAGTATAAATGACCTTGAGTCCGATGATGAATCGGTTAACACACCCCGTGTTTCTCCCTTTCCTCATTCAGACAATGATTTGGATGACGGTGAAGTGCTTAATGAATTAATTGAGTACGAAAATGTTGGAATGCTACGCCAAGAAAAGGCAATTAACAGTTTCGATAGGAATGACTTGGCATTCTAATGTATGATCAGATTTAGAAAGTCTGTCGCCTACTTTGACCCCTTCTTACCAATGAACATTATCATGCGTAAAGCCTACAACACTACAATGGTAGAAGGATTAGAGAGCACAGGAAAGAACTTAGTTTCCATAGTTAGGGATGTCTACGTGTTTGTAGGGAGCTTCACCTACATCACGAACCTTGTAGTTTTGGAAGACATTAGAGAATTTATTCAAATAAATAAGGCTGAAGTTGTAATGGGTAGACCCTTAAGAAAAATCACTAAACTCGAATATGATTACGCTAATGGATTAATGTCTTTCAATAGGATCATTGATAATTACACATTCCAAATGCCATGCACCATACCTAGATTTAAACATTGGGGGCCCGTATCATGGAGTAAGATCCCGCCTATCCTTGTGCTAAATCAAAGAGATCTAACTAACGGGTTCAAGAATGTGTGCGAAAAGAACAAATTTATGTACAAGAACTGTTTGAACCTAGGTCCTGAATACCAAGTGGACGAAAGTATGAAAGATTGGATCATTCATAGACACGTGAACATTCATGAAGTCATGTAAGAATGTGTGACTTCGAGTCTAGCTACAAGACTCATAAATAACGTAAATCGCTTTTTAGGAGGCAACCCAATATTTAGTTTTCCCGCAAATTAGGAGTGTCTTGTGTTTTAATTATTTATTATTTGTTTTATTATGTTTGAATTATTTTGTAATCATGCTTTGTTTGTTTATAACTTTGTCTTATTTGCAATCAAAGGTATTTTGTAACAAAATAAGTGTAGGGGAAATATCTGGTTTTAAGAACCAAATTTAAACATTTAAAATAAATTATTTAGATTAATTCACGTCAGTTTCGAGTCATATGATTGTAACGATTAATTCCAAGTTTTTATGCAGTGCTTTCTTCAGATTTGACTAATAAAATTGCGTGCAGGAAATTTATCATTAAAACCGAAGAAGAAATTTTCACAGATGCTGGAGACGGCGTCGCATCTCTAGCTATGTAAAAATTTGAATTTTTCAAGTATTTCTGGAAAATAAAATATGCAATATTTAAAATTTGTAATTTTATTGTAAACCTGTAGAAAACCTATAATTATATCATTACTCTTATCCTATCTTTACTACTTTCATAGAGTCGAAACCCTAAACTCTCATTGTATATTTATCTATCCCGTCGATTTTATGCTTGGTATAGTTGTCTTTGTCTTTGATTACAAGTTATATTTGACGAGAAGAAGCTTGGAAGTTCTTAGGAAGTTTCATTAGACAACTCTTCGAGGACGATTTAACCAGTTATCGCATGTTTCTTCTCCATTATTGAGCAAACCAGGGGAGTACTAGTTTCTTTTACTTGTTTTCTTATCCATTTATTCGTGTTTTTGGGTACTTCTATAGAACATTGGGGACAATGTTCAACTTAAGTGTGGGGAGAAATAAGCCTTAGAAACTATTCCTTTATTTGCCATTTGCTTGTTCCTTAAAATGATGGGTAATATAACAAAACATAGCATAAAAAGGTAATTTTGACCCAAATTTAAATTTTTATGACACATACCGATGAAAACCAAGTATTAATAGCGTCTCATGGACAGGAATGTGTATGAATAGCACAAAACCCTTAAAATTTTACCCCAAAAATGTGAGGTTCGCCTTTAGATCTTTAGGAATTAGGGTATCCATTATTGATACCCAAGATAATTTATACATTTAGCTTTCTCGAGTTAAGATTCGAATGCAGTCATATGTGTCTATTCCGTCGTTACAGATGTGTACGTATGGTCTTTGTCACCTTTTCTGGAGCATTGGTATCGGTATTAAATTATATGAGTGTACCGGTAGTATATTAAATTCTAGAACTTATTTTTGTGATGCATTCCGAGACCGCATGTAAGTATTAGGATTTGCTAGATAAGAGGCACTAGGATTAACACATGTTTTAAACCTGTAATTGCTATTATGGTCACATCGACTATATAACTATCCCACACCCTTGCTATGCACTCATTTTTAGTGCAGGATACCCCTAGTATAACCTTCCGAGCCTATCCTTTTTCACGGTTCTTATAATTTTTTAGTTAAGTCGGACTATTAATGAAAAGCATTGTCAACCCTTAAACTAATTGTTACACTTAAATCACCTTAGCCTACCTTATATGTACTCACCTTTAGTACATTATTGTTTTAACCAAGTTAATTATTTGAGTACACGGTTGCTAAGTCCTTATCCTTGTAAATACTGTTTTGGGACGATTGAGATTCGTGGTAGTATTCATCTTATGAAGAATTAGGGAAGAAGTAATTTATTACCCCCGATAGAGCTCAATAAGCTCCATGTTATTTTGATCCACCTCAAATCGGGTCATTAGTTAGATTGTAAATAATCGAGTATGTAAAAGTTCAAGTGTAGAGGTGTATCCATAAACCCCCATGATGTATTATATGTTTAAGCAATGGCAAGACAAAAGTGTACGAAAAAAAATGAGAAAAAAATAAAAAATGGATAGAAATGTGTATGACTAGCACAAAAAAACCCTCAAAATTCCACCCCAAAAATGTGAGGTTCGCCTTTAGATCTTTAGGAATTCGGGTATCCATTATTGATACCCAAGATAGTTTATACCTTTAGCTTTCTCGAGTTAAGGTTTGAATGCAGTCATATGTGTCTATTCCGTCGTTACGGATGTGTACGTATGGTCTTAGTCGCCTTTTCTGGAGCATTGGTATCGGTATTAAATTATATGAGTGTACCGGTAGTATATTAAATTCTAGAACTTGTTTTTGTGATGCATCCCGAGACCGCATAGTGAGTATTAGGATTTGCTAGATAAGAGGCACTAGGATTAACCCATGTTTTAAACCTGTAATTGTTATTATGGTCACACCGATCATGTAACTATCCCACACCCTTGCCATGCACTCATTTTTAGTGCAGGATACCCCTAGTACAACCCTCCGAGCCTATCCTTTTTCACAGTTCTCGTAATTTTCTGGTTAAGCCGGACTATTAATGAAGAGCATTGTTAACCCTTAAACCAATCGTTACACCCAAATCGCCTTAGCCTACCTTGTATGTACTCGCTTTTAGTACATTATTGTTTTAACCCAAGTTAATTGTTTGAGTACACGATTGCTAGGTCCTTATCCACTTGTAAAATACATTTTGGGAGCGATTAGGATTCATGGCTAGTATTCATCTTATGAAGAACCGGAGAAGAATAATTTATTACCCCTATTAGAGCTCAATAAGCTCTATGTTATTTTGATCCACCTCAAATCGGGTCATTAGTTAGGTTGTAAATAATCTAGTATGTAAAAGTTCAAGTGTAGGGGTGTATCTATAAACCCTCATGATGTATCATATGTTTAAGCAATGGCAGGAAAAAAGAATCGGAAAAAAATATATAAAAAAGTGAAAAAAATGTACGGGCTGCCATTTGCTTATGTTTATATTTATATTAGAGTCAAGAAAAGAAAAAGAAAGAGATTGGTGTATAGTTTTGTAGAGTTTGTATATTTTTTGTCTGAGTCTTTGGCTTAGCAACCAAACCAACGTGTATTCTTATAAATAATTAGCTAACCCTTCCACTCCAAATTTTCCAAAGTCACCACCCAAATGTATCCCATCCGTTTCGGTTTCCATATATGTTATCTTACACCTACACCCCATAACCCTTTAAAAGACCTCTTAGATAGTAATGAATAATACTTGTGCCTAAGTGGTGGAGGTTTGATCCTTTACCAAGCCTACGGTAATTTATATGCTATGACAGGTAATGAGTGTTAATTTTCCGTTTCCCCATTATGTTATAATTTGTTATACAACTGAGAGAAAGAGAGAATCCCAAACACTTATGTGAGATGCTAGTATATACTTTCCGTGCTTTTAATTACGAGGTCTAGAAGGCTGTTGATATGTCTAGGGAAATACGAGTAGTGTAGAAAGGATACCATCGGTAATAATCTTCTTACTACCTTACCCACTATATGGTTGATCCCTCTTAAGCTATTTCACATGCATTTAATATACTCTTAGGGGACTTGTAATAGTCTTCATACTACCTTACTTGTGCGTTGCCTTAACGGAATATTAAATAGACAGCGGGTTCATGTAATTCGTTCATGACCTAGGAAATACTTACACAGATCATCACAAGTGTGACAAAGCAACGGATCTAGGAGAAGCAATCTGAGAAGTAGTGCATGATTAGGTAAATACATTTACTTATCATAAAAGTTATCACCAGTAGAATAGATTATAATTAGTTTAGTTAGTAGTTATACAAACCAACCTCTCAAACTTAGATTTACCTACTTTCTATTAAATATAAAAACAAAAAAATAACCTTCTCTCAACCTCTAGAATTCTGTTAGACCGTGATCAAGCTTTCCCAACCTATTCCCCTAGAGAAAGATAACAACCCCCCGAGTCTTGCCTATACTACACTTCAACAATTAGGTACACTGCCTAGGGGATTGTAAAACTTCTTGTCAAGTCTTCGCAACCCTCACATCAAGTTTTTGGCGCCGCTGCCAGGGAATAGTTAGGTTTTGATCATAGTTTAACTTAGTTCTACTCGCTTGAATCCTTTCAAGTGGGAATTTAATTCCATACATTAGCTTTCTTGTAGTCTATCTTTTCTTTGTGTGTTTGTTCGTAATTTTCATTGACTATTCCAATCCTCATCATGGAGAACGTTAATCCACCACCAACCAATAATCGTCTTGTCCTACCAGCTGCGCTACGTGCACAAGCTGTAACATCCGGCAATTTTTGGAATTTTAAATGACTATTTTAAACTTTGACTTTTCAGGTCTGATCTTACTTTTGACTTATGATCTTTTATTGTCACATAA
>BQNB010194476.1:1374-11449 GCA_026074375.1 Tanacetum coccineum
AAAACCTTGTTTGATAATATTGCTTTCTTATTATTCCGCTGCGTGTTCAATATTATCTGTAAAACTATCCTAGATGAGCTTAAAACGATATTCAACAAATAATATGCTTAAATAAGAGCTTAATATAGTTTATGAAAGACTTTAATCAATAAGGAAAAACAAGAATTCAAACTTAAACTTTATAACTTAAAAACTCAAAATTTCATTAATCATTAAAAAGGTTACAAGAAAAGTGCAATTAACTAAATTAAGCAGAAAAGTAAATTAAATTCTTAAAACTACATGCCTCCAAGGGCTTACAAAGAACCTATATATACTAAAGTCTTCAATTCGTCCCCTTTGAAGTGTGTTTTCTGTGTGAGGAGAAACAAGAATGTGTTTCTTGTGTGAGAGAGTCCCAAAGTTCATCTCAGCCTTCCATTAAGCTTGCTCTCCAAGGGGAATGATCACGGCCCTTGATTTTCTTATCATGTTCATCGTCCAATAAGGTTGTGTAGGATTGCCAACATGGCATTGACCCATGTGAAGTGGGGTTAAGGGAAAGGGATGGTTTGTCTTGTACTGCAGGGTGCAGGGTAAAGAAGACCCTGTTTTGGTAAATTGGCGCCAAATTTGGTTTTCTTGTTTGTATTACTGTTTAGGTGATACAAGGATAAGGGTTTGTTGGTTTGGCAATATTGCCCCCTGAACTTGTATTGTTAAATTGCATCCATCGTCCTATGTGGTGTAAAGTTATAAGGAGTTGGCAGAAATACCCCCTAAAGTTATATGGCGTTATTGCATGGATAGTCCTTAAAGGACTAACATCTTGAAGGGTTTAATGGTGTTATGGGCTAACAGGGTTAAGGGGTTAAGGGATGTTGGACTAAATGTTGGGTCGGGTAATATAGAAAAAGGTTTAGGGCCTTTTTATGGTATAAGGCTTATAAAGTCTTCATATAATACCTTAATGGGCTGACCTGGCCCATTAGATGGGTACGGGTGGGCCCATTAAGTATTTCTTCGGTTTCGGCTCCGGCTTTGACTTTGACTTTGTCAGGGTTGACTTTGGTTGACTTTTTGACTTTTTCACGCTCTTCCATTCCGTGCTTGGGTTTTTTATTTTTGGCTTCATTTTTCGTCCTTTTTTCGGATATCCGTTACCTGCATAATATAAGTGAAAACATACAAATACAATGTATTTTTGGTATGTTTTTGGTCATTTAAGTCCGTTTTTAATGGAAAATGGTATGTGTAATTAAGCACATACCATGCATCAAGCTCCAAGATCCTGGTATGGAACCTTGGCCAAATATTTATTAGACAATAGGTTTCAAAGAGGAAAGATAGATCAGACCTTATTTATCAAGAAGCAAAAGGAGATATTTTACTTGTACATGTCTATGTTGATGACATTATCTTTGGCTCTACAAACAAGGAGTTGTGTACTGAATTTGAAAAAATGATGCATGATAAGTTTTAGATGAGTTCTATAGGAGAACTTAATTTCTTCTTAGGTTTGCAAGTGAAGCAAAGAGAAGATGGGATATTTATCAGTCATGATAAATATGTAGCTGGGATATTAAGGAAGTTTGGTTTTACAGATATCAGGACAGCTAGCACCCCAATGGATATAGAAAAGCCTTTGATCAAGGACTCAGATGGTGATGATGTTGATGTTCATCTCTACTTATCATTGATTGGATCATTGATATATCTTACATCATCTATACTAGACATTATGTTTACAGTATGTGCATGTGCCAGATTCTAAGTTACACCTAAAGTTTCACATCACATGTTGTGAAAAGGATTTTTAGGTATCTAAAAGGCCAACCTAAATTGGGCCTTTGGTATCCTA
Organism: Tanacetum coccineum; assembly: GCA_026074375.1. Taxonomy (NCBI): domain Eukaryota; kingdom Viridiplantae; phylum Streptophyta; class Magnoliopsida; order Asterales; family Asteraceae; genus Tanacetum; species Tanacetum coccineum. The sequence goes on from BQNB010194476.1 coordinate 3,215, forward strand.
GAAATTCTCCCTTTGATCTGGTGGCATATTCTGATAGTGACTATGCTGGAGTAAGCTTAGATAGGAAATCAACAACAAGAGGTTGTTAGTTCCTAGGATGCATATTGATATCATGGCAGTGCAAGAAGCAAACTGTGGTTGCCACCTCTTCTACTGAAGCTGAATATGTGGCTGCTGCTAGTTGTTGTGGGCAAGGACTCTGGATTCAGAATCAAATGATGGATTATGGGTATAATTTTATGCACACCATAATTAATATTGACAATAACAGTACTATATGTATTGTTAAGAATCCTATTTCACATACTAAAACAAAACACATTGAGATTAGATATCATTTTATCAGAGACTACTATGATAAAAAGTTAATTCAAGTGGTTAAAATCCACACAGATCACAATTTTGCAGACTTACTTACAAAAGCTTTAGATGTTAGAAGGTTTCAGTACTTGGTTGCAAGTATTGGAATGCTTAATCCATAGAATTTTAATCTCTTTGTGTCTTTGTAATGTTTGAACATGATTAGTATTGTTAGTTTTATCAATTAGTATTGCTAAGTATAATTAGTACTGCTAGTTATACTTAAGACTGCAAGTTAAAACTGTTAGTCATAATTAATACTGTTAAACAAGAAAATACGTTGGATTGTGTATTCTTGGTTTTGGACTAATATTTGCAGGCTAGGCATATTGAGTATCTGGTATTGAATTGAGGGGAGGCTAATAATGTCAACATGCAGTCAAGAATGAGTAGAAGGACATGTAACATCAAACAAAGGTGTGTGATGTGTCAAACACCTAGGCAAATTGAAAGAGGTTGGGACACAAAGATACCTCAGTCTAGTGGTCCCCCTGAAAAGATTGGTGATGAAGTTGTCCATAAGGAGTTGGGTGACAGAATGGAAAGGGCTGCTACTACTGCTTCTAGCTTAGAAGCAGAGCAGGATAGTTGTAACAACAATAGGACCCAATCCATGGCAACACTTCATGAGCCAAGTCCTTAGAGAACTGGTTCAGGTAGTGGTCCTAGGTGCCAAGATACCATATTGGAGGGTGTAGATGCTCAAACTAGGTTTGAGATTACTTCTACATAGTCCAATGATCCACCTCTCTTAAGAGATAACACACTTAGAAGTGGGGAGGACAGTATGAAACTAATGGCATTGATGGAACATTGTACAAAACTGTCTGAATTGGTGAGAAAAAGAAAAGAAAGAAACAGTGAGCTGAAAAACAGAAAAAGAGATTGTGCGAATCCAAATTTATGGTGGCAATGCTTGTTGGAACAAAAGTGGAGTTGATACTGCTAGGTATAAACTTAACACTGCCAGTATTAAGTTAGTACTGCCAGGCATATCTTAATATTGCTGGGTAAAGTTAATACGGCTAGGCTTAAAGTTAATATTGCTAGGCTAAAATTAGTACTGGTGGGTGACCGTTAGTACTGTTTGAGGCATAACAGAATTTTCTTAATTATATATAGCCGTTGCAAAATTTCTGCCAACTACTAAGCCTATAGTTTTGACTAATTTGGAGAAGTCCTGATCTTTCTATAAAATCATAAGCTTTCTTCAAGATAAGAACAAATTTCATTCAGCTGGTCAAATTAAAACCCTAAGTGCTCTCTACATAATCTCAATTAACTTTGCCAAGCTCACACACTCTCATATACAATCAAATCCCAGAACCCTAATCTAACTTCTCTTCATCAAATGGCAAATTTGGATTTCTGCGACAAGCACAACATGGTTGCTTACTTACAAAAGTCTGAAGGAAGTGAAGGTTTTCATCAGATAGTGGATTTTCTAAATATATGTCACATTAAGTATGCTCTCATTGAAAATCCTACTATCTATGTTTCTCTCATAGAACAGTTTTGGCAAACTGCTTCTGCTAGCACTATTGAGAATAGAGACATGGAAATCACTACAATAATAGATGGGAAAGTCAAGGTTGTTTCTGAGGCATCTATTAGAAGACATCTCAAGTTAGAAGATTCTTATGGTATTAGCACTTTGCCTACTACAGAGATTTTTGAGCAACTTGCTCTAATGGGGTATGTGTCCAACTCTGATAAATTAACTTTTCAAAAGGGACATTTCTCCCCCCAGTGGAAATTTTTGATTCAACCATCCTTCACTGTTTAAGTTCCAAGAAAACTGCTTGGGAACAATTTAGTAGCAATATAGCAACTGCTATCATTTGCTTGGCCACAAAGATAACCTTTAATTTTTCCAAATTGATTTTTGATGGCATGGTGAAAAACCTGGAAAGTAAGTCTAAATTTTTTATGTATCCAAAATTTATACAAATCTTTTTGAACAAGCAAAAAAGACTCCTTCTACCTCACCAAAGAACCTATATTGCTCCATCCTTTACCCAAAAACTGTTTAGCAATATGAAGAGGGCTTCAAAGGGATATACTAGGGTTGACACTCCATTGTTTCAAACAATCCTTGTTCAGGGTCAGATATTACAGGGTGAAGGATTAACAATCCCAGTTGAGTCCTATCACACACCCACAGTTTCTCCATCAACCTCACAACCACATCATTTACCAACCCTTAGGGATTTTATCAGACAGGAAACTAAGGTTCCTCAGCCTAGTTCTCCTACTTAGACCTATGTAGTAGATGAGACTGCATCCACATGTGTGGATGACAGACATGAAGGGGCTGCCACTACTGTCTCTGGCTTAGAAGAAGGATAGGGCAGTGGTAACATACATAAGACCCCTGCCCTGCCCCATGATTTACCTCTCCCAAGAGTTCACACACTTGGAAGTGATGAGGGCATAATGCAACCAAATGAATTGATGGAATTGGTTACAAAATTGTTAGACAAAGTTGCAGTTTTGGAGAATGACTTAAGGCAGACAAAGAAAACCTATGGTGCTGCTTTTACCAAACTTATCAAAAAGGTCAAGACTTTGGAGAAAACTATCAAGTCAAGCAAAGCTAGAAGAGAGCTTAATTTGTTGTATCTGATGATGAGGAAGAGGATTCTTTCAATCAGGGGAGGAAAATTGCTGAAATTGATGAAAACCCTGATATTTCCTTGGTACAATAGATGATTCATCGTGATGCACAGACTCAGGGGAGGCAAGAGTATGATTTGGAACCTAATTTTAAGTTTAATTCTCCTGAAGAGGTTTATAGTGCTGAGCCAGATATTAGTACTGCTAATGTACCAGTTAGCACTACTAGTGCAGAACTTAGTACTATTGCTGAAAGTTTAGTATACATCAGAAGGATTGCAGCAAAGAGAAAAGACAAGGGTAAAGGTATAGTAGGGGAATCCGAGCGTACACAGACCAAGACTAAAATATAATAAGAACAAGAAAGGATTGGGTTTGAAGAAGCTCAAAGATTACAAGAACAATTTGATAAAGAAGAGAGGCAAAGGATTGCCAGTGTTCATAAAGAAGCAAGTACTTTCAAACCTAAAGAATGGGATAACATGCAAGCTCAAATTGAAGCTGATGAAGAGCTAGCTCACAGGTTACAAGCACAAGAAAGAGAAGGATACTCTGAAGCCGACAAAGCAAAATTGCTTGTAAAGCTTATAAATGAAAGAAAGAGACAATTTGCCCAACAAAGAGCTCAACAAAGGAGGAACAGACTTCTCACACATGCTCAACAAAGGTCTTATATGTGTAACTATATCAAGCATATGGGAAGTCATACACTATAGCAGTTGAGAGGATACTCTTTTGATGAAATCAAAGTTCTATTTGAAGCAACAGTGAAGAGGGTAAATACTTTTACTCCAATAGAAAGTGATGATACAGTTCCTAAAGTTGTAGCTGGAAGTTCAAAGAGAAGCGCAGAAGAAGAACTTGGTGAAGAAAGTTCAAAGAGACAAAAGATAGGAGAAGGATCAGAACCAGCTGAAGAATCAAAAGATAAAGAATCAGATGAACTGTCTCAAGAATAACTACAACAATTAATGTTGAAACCCTACAAACCAAATACCCAATCATTGACTGGAAGGTTTATACTAAAGATTTAAGAAAATACTGGAAAATCATCAAAGTGGGTGATCATACAGAGGTATATCAATTCTTTGAAGATATGCTAAAGAATTTTGACAGAGATGATCTAGTGAAACTTTGGGATTTGGTTAGAGAAAAATTCAGTTCAACAGAACCTACTGATGACAAAGAAAGAGCATTATGGGTTGAATTGAAGAGGTTGTTTGAACCTGATACTGATGACCTTTTGGAACTTCAGAGATATATGCGTGATCCATTAACATGGAGGTTATATGATACATGTGGTGTTCATCATGTGTCTACAGAGAAAAGATTGGATATTTTCATGCTAGTTGAGAAAGATTATCCAATGACAAGAGGACTTCCAATGTTGATGATTGTTAACAAGCTGCAAGTGGATCAACATTCAAAAATGGCAGATGAGCTTTTAAGGAAAATCTTCATACTAGAAAACAGACCAAGGCATTAAAGTGTTTGAAAGAATCCTCTCAGAGCCCAAAGTTTTAATTCAAAGAATCTTGATAATTTGAAGGTAAATCACAAGTTTAGGGGAGGATTGTTGGGAATTAAAAGTCTTTACACTTAGTACTGCCAAGAGTAAAAGTTTGTACTACTCAGATTATAACTACAAGTACTAACTGATTAGTACTGCTAGTGTAAAAGTTAGTACTACCAGTACTAACTTAATACTGCTGAAGAGAACTTAATACTGCTAAAGACTTAAGACTACCAGAAGAAGATTATGTCTACATGAAGATAAAGGCGTGTGAAGAGATATGTATGGACTTATTCAAAGTGTATATCTTATAAAGTTAGAAAGATATGTATATGATTAGAATTATAGAAGATTTTGAGTATCTTCAAAGTTTTGTAGTTATCTTGTAAAGGACTCCTTGGTGTATAAAAGGAGATCATAGGTTATGGTTATAGATATATTCATAGAGTTGCATGCATAGCTTCAAGGTTGTAAACCCTAGTACTAGACAGAGTACTCGTATTATTCATCATAATAATATTGAAGCTTTTTGGTTATATCATTGTTCATTCAAGTTTATTGTTTCATTAATATTTCTTCTAAGTATTAAAGAGTAGATTTCGTATACTCTTTAGTATTTACAAAGTTTCTACCATTGTTGTTTTAGATTTATCCAAAGCAACATAATCTTTACAAGCTAAAGAATAGATCTTGAGTTGGGATCAACAACCCCTAACAATTTCTCTCTTGGATGCATACACGTGCTTCCAATTCTAAACTTGTTGAACCTTTACCTGAACCTGAACGTACTCTGAATCGAAGACTCCATCGACGAAACAGAAGAGTTCCATACGATCAAAGAAATAATGCATCACAACACCCAAGAATTGTCTACCCGCCAATTCTTAACATCAATTACTTCCGTCACTTTCTTGATATTCTTTAAAATTGTGATCCAATGGATGTTGAACTCATGTGGGCTACCGACCATATTGTCGCTCTGACTCCCAGTTCCGCAATCACTATTCCAGAAACCGCAAATGAATTTGCTATTAAAGGTAACTACTTGACTCTTGTCAAAGGAAACCAATTTGATGGTAAAACCAAAAAACCGATCCTCATAAAAACATTCATGAATTCCTCAGAATTCGTGATATGTTTAAATATAGAGATACTGAAAATGAAGCCGTCCGCCTAATGACGTTTCCCCTATCACTAACTGGACAAGCAAAAACATGGCTGAATGAACTCAACGAAGGAACTATCAAAACATAGGATAAACTTCGAACCGCTTTCATTAGCTGATTCATTCCCCCAGCTCTTTTCGACCAACTCCTTGGTGAAATCCGAGCTTTCTCTCAACATGAAAATGAATCTCTGACTGATGCTTAGCTTCGTATGAAAGAAATGCTCTGAAACTGCCATGGTCATAACCTATCCAAAGGCAACATTATAAAAATCTTCTATTATGGTCTCAGCGAGATAACTCAAGAAGTTCTGAATGCCACAGCTGGTGGTATTTTCCTCTATAAAACACCAAATCAAGCTTATCAACTTCTCGAAGATAAAGTCTTACTCAAGCTCGACTAGGCTAAAAATAAAAAAAACAAATCATCTCTTAAGAAAATTGTTGCTTTTGCCGATGAAGGTAGCAGTAACTCCGATACAGATAAAATTATGGCCCAAATAGATGCCATGACCATGAAAATAGATGCTCAGTACAAAGAACTCCAATCTAATGCTAAAAAAACAAAACCCGATTCTGATGAAGATGACATATCTATGTCCTGTGAAGAAGAATCCAAATTCATGCAAACTGTTAGCCTTAAAATATGTCGGCTAATACGGAATTACATTTGTTTACATTAGCCGGACACCCAAGGACTAGAAATGTCAAGTGTAGTAAGTAGATCGTGTCCCGAGCTATATATATGTCCCCTTTACGCTTCTTGCAAGCGTGTTTTCCTCTCTGACCATCATTCAATTCATCTCTAGAGAGGAAAAACACTATCAGATCCCTAATTTTATTCCCCTGTTTCAATCCTCAGGTTGCTTGATATTGATTTGTCGAAATGGCTGCAACTACAACTGTTGCTCCCCGTTACGCTCCGGAAGACCTAACACTTCCAAAACCATAGAAAGGGTTAGTTGATGGTAAGACCGGGTATCTGTACTATTGGAACCCTGATACTAATGTTACCCAATATGAAAAGCTATCAGGGCCTAAGGGTTCGGGTTAACCACAAAAGGCTTCTTCTATGGCTATAAGCTCTGCAGTTTAGGTGCAACCGTCTTCGCATGAGAACGGTGGTGTTTATATTGATGATGACGATAGATATGCTAGAAACGGCAATGGCGGATCAAAGTTTTCTTCTGGGCTGAGGGGTCACGAAAGTACAAGAAGTGGGACTCACTATACACACAATACTTCAAATGGAACAGCTGCTGCGTGACCTTATGGGCCTTTAGGCGGAAGTGGTTTGTCTCTAGATGCTTATCGCCGGAAACATAAGATAACTGTAACTGGTGACAATGTGCCTCTACCTTTTATGACATTTGAAGATACTGGGTTTTCGTCTGAGTTGCTTCGAGAGGTACTTGAGGCTGGGTTTACAGCCCCGACTCTGATACAAGCACAGTCATGGCCGGTTGCTATTCAAAGTCGTGATATTGTAGCCATTGCGAAAAGAGCCTCTGGGAAGACCTTGGGTTACTTGCTTCCTGGGTTTCTTCATCTTAAAAGGGTCTACAAGAATCGTCAAATGGGTCCAACTGTTTTGGTTTTATCACCTACCAGAGAATTGGCTACACAGATACAAGTTGAAGCGGTCAAGTTTAGAAAATCATCAAAGATATTGTGCACATGTTTGTATGGAGGAGCACCAAAGGGCCCCCAACTACGTGAATTAGAGCGTGGAACTGATATTGTGGTTGCAACTCCTGGTCGTTTGAATGATATCCTTGAAATGAGAAAAATAAGTTTGAGCCAGGTTACTTACTTGGTGCTGGATGAGGCTGACGGGATGTTGGACATGGGATTTGAACCTTAGATAAGGAGGATCAAGTCTTTTTTGATGAACTTGAAAGACTTCAGAGGCAAGAACATGATGCTAATGATGCAGCTGAAGCTCTCAGGAAGGAGTTTGCCCAAGAAACTGAGGATCTACTTTTACAAGCAGGAGCTACTAACACTAGTAGTACTAACATAGTTAATACTGCTAGCATACCAGTTAGTACTGTCAGTCCTTATTATGGACTATCCTTCTCTGATCCAACCAATCCTGACCAAGATGACTCAGAAATACCTGCACTTAAGGACATTTATAAAAATCCTACTGATGGTATTTTTACAAATTCATCTTATGATGATGAGGGTGCAGTGGCTGACTTCACAAATTTAGAAACTGTTGTGAATGTCAGTCCTATTCCCACATCAAGGATCAACTCTAATTCTTAGAGATCCACAATCAGCAGTTCAAACAAGAAGTAAAGTGACGAAAAGTTCTGGAGCCCATGCTTTTGTAAGTTATATTAAAAAATAAAGGAGAAATAATCATAAGGACATCCAGCATTGTTTATTTGCTTGTTTCGTGTCTCAAAATGAACCCAAGAAAATCTCTGAAGCACTTGAAGATGAAAGTTGGGTTGATACTATGCTGGAAGAACTGCTGCAATTCAAAATTCAAAAAGTTTGGATTCTTGTAGATTTGCCTTATGGGAAGAAGGCAATTGGAACAAAATAGGTTTATAGAAACAAGAAGGATGAG
>BQNB010194477.1:0-11448 GCA_026074375.1 Tanacetum coccineum
ATGATTGCCTAAAAGTTGCAAAGTAGCAAAGTTGCAATGATTGCCATTAACTTATCACCAGCACCAGGGCATTTTAGATTGTGGAAAATTTGTTTTAGTTTAAAGAGATTTAAAGTTTTTTTAGAGATTAAAGTTGCTAAAGCAAGTCTTAGATACATATATATTAAAGGCGGCTAAAATGTTTTTCAAGGACCAAGCGTGCAAGAAACGTGTGGAACATTTATTGTGTATTTTGGCAGGAAATGGAAAACCAATAGATCATTGAGGGACCAATGGTGCAAGTTACAATAAATAAAAATGACTGGGTAACATAACGGGTATAAAGTCTCCACGTTTTTTCCTAGACAAAAACACAAACAAAGGCAACATTAGAAAACCGTTTAAAGCATGTCTTCATCATCTTATGCCTTCGGTCCTACAGAGTGTAAATGTGGGCTTTCGTTGATGACACTCACCTCTTGGACACGTGACAACCCTGCTAGATGATTTGGTGTTTGCCCTAACAAATATGTAATCCATTGCATTTTCTATATCTTATTTTATTACCTGATCATAAATTCTCTTATTTTCAAAAAAAAGGAATCAAGCACTGTAAAAGATGGTATTGAAATGATCTGGAGTTAGAGAATAAATGGTACAAAAGTCAATTATATGAGATGCATCTGCTTCTTAATCCCTCGCAAAGAGAAGAACTAAAAAATAAATTTACAAGCCGAGAAGAACTTGCAGTCCTTCAAGTTGAGTTTGCTCATATGGAAGGTCGAATGCAGGAACTCATGGAAGAATTTAAGATAAGTCAAAAAATGTTTTCTTTTGGAAGTCAATTGCAATAGTGTTTGGGGTTGTGGCTTCGTTTATGTTTGTTATGAATTAATTAGTTTAGAATTATTTTGTGTAATCAATTATATGAATTATCCATGAATAGTTGTTTTTCTTGGTGTCAAACGGTAACAACGTTGGTCAAACAGAGTATTGGTCAAAGATATTAGTGGTCAAACAACTTATTGAAGAATTACAGTATCTTTGCAATCAATCATACATTCATGAAAAAACTTAAAGAAATAACCACTTAACGATATATAAACTAAAAGCCAAAAAGAACAACCCCACAAGGACGACCATCTCCCGTTTACAGAGTTCTACAAAAATCAACCTCCTTATGGATGGACCTGAAGGCGCAATTCCTTCTTCATGTCAATCACCTCAACGAAAATAGCCTTCTGAATACGCTTGAGGTGCTCCGTTGTCTTACAGGCCACCAAATTTCTCGGAAAACGTTCAAGCTCTTCTATTATCGCACGCCTATAATTTACACTTGCAAGCAACTGCCTCTACCTCGTTAAGTTAGAAAGTTCATTTGCTTGTTGAGCTTCCCTTTGCGTCTGCATGAGTTTCTCCAGATGAACAAATTCACGAGCAGCAGCAATAGAAAAAAGGGGGGTTTTAGGAAAGTGAAAGGGTTTAAGAAGTTAAGGTATATTTGTGTGTGTGTTTTGGATTTGAAGGGAGATATGTGAAATGGATTTATATACAAGTGAATAACGCAATTACTGGAATGACAAATGTTAAATGCGGCTAAACAATGACATCACATCATGCACTTATTACAAGGACCAAGCGTGCAAGTAACGTGTAGAACACTCCTTCTGAATTTGGTGGGAAATAGAAAGCCAATAGAACGTATTGAGGGACCAACGGTGTAAGTAAAAAAAACTAACAAAACCACTTCAGACTATTAGAAAACAATTTCAAGAATATCTTCATATTCTTTAATGGAAGTGAAACAATTGACTTTCACTAAATCTTTTTGAACGGAAGTGAAACAATTAACTTTAATGGTTATACAGATTATTTGACTTTTGCTAAATCATACCAGTTACTCAATTGACTTTCACTAAATCATACCCGTAGACTTTATAAGTCAAACAAATTAACACATTCATCCACAATAATATGACAAACAACCGAATATATTCATTCCATCAACCAACACAAAACCACATTCAGCCACATAACCCATTACCTACTAAGAACATCTAGCAAAAAAACAACTTCCCTAAACATTCACATTGTACAGTAAACATAAAACCCAAAAATAACCCAGCTGATGATGAGAAATTTCAGCAACTTGCGTCGCTTTTCTTCAACCATAGCAAGGATTTCTTCAAGCTCATTACGTGACCTCAACAACCTTGGGATAATCTGAACAGACCTTTGACACATTGGTGGATCATACCACCTGAGGAAGTTGACACAGGTTGGACTCTGAAAAGAGTCAAAAAAGGATGTGTAAATAAACAAACCAAATGATTTGTTACATATTTTTTGATCGGATCATACTTACAAGTGTAGGACAACCATAGAAACGACAACCTGGATTTCGATTAGTCCATGATGTCCTAATCACAGCTTTCAAACCACACGCACAACGAACCATTTTATAATTGTTGTCTTATACTTTGCAAACTATCATTTATAATACACAAAATCGAGTCAGGGACCAATGGTGCAAGCGCTAAAGGACAAAAAAATGCAACAGTAAAACACCTGTTGGAAAATACAAAAAAACGAAAACAAAAATTTAGTGAGGGACCAACGGTGAAATAATGACGAAAATTTGAAATTACTAAACTGCCCATCGTTGACAAGTCAAAACTAACACCCGTTACGTATAACGGGGCTCGAGGGACCAAACGGGTAACAACAGTGACAAAAAAGGACTAACGACATCGACCTCCGTTATCTAAAAACTGAATCCGCAATCAGGCCTAACCTTGAGGACCAACAGTGTAATTTACCCTAATTTGTTTTTCTAAAAAAATGACTTAAAACAAAAAATATTGCTTTAAGTACGACCAAATTCATTGATAAACAATTTTTTATTTCTGAAAGTAATATAATGACAAGCATGTTTTAGAAGCAATAGAAAAGGTCTTTGCAGAGAAGAATGAAGCTACCGATGCAGTTTCCTGTACCGTTTGAAAGGCGTTATTTCCTACTATTCAACACGTAAGCGCGTGACATATCGATCTAAATATCCAACTTCCATCCAAAAACATGCATCCTGCCGTTTAAAACAATTAAATTAACCAAAGATACCTCAACTTACTAACAAGAGCAAATGCACCCCTAATCTTCTTATACTAACAAATGATCACGTAAAATAAGAAACATAATCTATATCTATACTATATATAAAAGTCACATCACTTTTTTTAAATTTTAAAACTTGAAAAACTTATAACAAGCAATATGTTTAAATACTGTATTATTTAGGAAAATAAATTGTATGTCTAAAAGTTGGACCTAAAAATAAGGGTACCCCTATTGGTACCCCCTCTGGCCCACTAAATAGTGCCAAAAAGTACGAAAGATTCCTTTTGTACCCCCTTTTTACAGTGCAACTCAGTTTTTTATCAGTTTCTGTTCCGTAAATTTTGACAGTTTCATACTTTTGACCTGTTAAACTTTATATTTTTCGTTCCGTTTTTTCCGTGTCACAGTTTTATAACATATACAAAATTATAAAAATACAAAAAAAATAAAATACAAAAAAAAACGCAAAAAAACCGGGGGGGTACAAATGGTGTTTCAGGGGGGGTACATATAACATAAGCCAAAAATAAACCTAAAGATATGATTGATATATCTATAAAGTTGATTGGTGAAAAATTATGAGTGAGAAAAAGTGTATGACACTTGTCAATAATTGAATGGATTAGGTCTATTAATAGGTCTCTTTGTTAGGCATGAATATCAACACTCTATTATTTAATCCTTAAATCTTTAAACTTTTATCAATTTTCGTCTATAACTCATATATTTTTTTTCTCGCAATGACTACAAACTGAACCCGTAAGTGTTGCATTAAAGATCACATTAAAATCGCGATATCGCAAGTATAATTACTTTTTACACCGTATATCGCCCGGGTATTCATCTAGTTATGAATAAAGTAGGTAAATTCAATTAGTGAGTAAAATTATGTCAAGTTTTTCGAGTTTTAATGAATGGAAAAGTCCAAAATTACAAGAAAAAAATGAAGAGAAGAGACAATAGCTTGTGAAGACGGATATAACCAATAGATCTATATCCGGATGACACATGTTTATTGTATCTGTCACAGATAATGCTGAACAAAAGAGAATATCCTTTGGTCATCCAAAGACTCCTTTTATCTAGCAGTTCGCCCCTTGGACTTAGACACCACCATCTTCAAGAATTATCTACTGTGTGTGCGTGGCTTCTGACACCTAGACAAAGAGTAGCTCGGCTCGCCTGCCCTAAGGGTGTCAGCCACAGTAAGTCAGATAATATAAATACGTGAGTTTAATGCATTTCATTCTAATTCATTAAATACTCAACCACTTAACAATTAATAGCAACCTTTCGATAATCGAATCTCATTCTTACACCGGAGCTTGGTCTTGGGGTCAAACCCAAGGGGAGGCTAACATGTGTTTCCTTTTTTGACGACAGGCTGACTAAGGAAGCTATTCGGACTTCCGGAGAAGCCTTAACAATGCATGTGGTCGTTACAAGATTTTACTTCGACAACTTGTTTTATATGTGTTTTCGAGACTGAAGCTAAAGAAAGGAAATGAAAAGAAGATTCATGTTGTCTTATCAGAAAGAAAAAAAAAGTGATAAAATTACACGTGGTTAAAACTCATCGATGGGGAGTGGCTCACGATTTGAGCTTCTTTTTCTAATATGTCCCGCGTGAGATTTTGGAGCTGTTTTGAAGACTAACCCGTGAGTGGTGAACTCACCCGGTGAGCTCACGCCCGCTCCGGGTAGTCTTAAGTACACCAAAACTCATTTTTCTGACGGTGGTATGCAATTGTGACGATACTACTGATTTACTTCTTACATGTTGGTAATGAAACTAATCAAACATACATCTACGGTCACTCGGTTTTCCATACAAAAAACACGAAATAAATCCTCATGATGAAACTTTGACCCAAATATAACAAAAGCAAATAGTCAAGGACACACTTTACACAAAAATTCAAATCACAAGGTAAAGTTCCATAAAAACAACCAATTCACACCGTCACACCCATGCTACAAAAACCCATCCATCCAGCCTATTATTCCATCTTTTGATAACCCAAAATCACCAAAAAGCTAAAAACCTTTTCACCATCAAAAACCAAAAAAAACATTAAAAAATGGTACGCATAAGCAACAACCTAGTAGGCATCCTAAACTTCATAACCTTTTTACTCTCAATCCCAATCCTAGCTGGCGGCATCTGGCTCTCCCACCAAGGCACCTCAGAATGCGAACGTTTTCTCGACAAGCCCATAATCGCCCTAGGTGTTTTCTTAATGGTGGTTTCACTCGCTGGTCTTGTCGGCGCGTGTTGCCGTGTGTCATGGCTGCTATGGGTTTATCTCCTAGTCATGTTTTTATTGATATTGTTGTTGTTTTGTTTTACTATATTTGCATTTGTGGTTACTAATAAAGGTGCTGGTGAGACTGTGAGTGGGAAAGGGTATAAGGAGTATAGGTTGGGGGATTATTCAGGGTGGTTGAGGAAAAGAGTTGAGAGTGATAAGAATTGGGGAAAGATTAGGAGCTGTTTGATTGATAGTAAGGTTTGTAAGAGTTTAATTGATGATGGTGGCAGGAATACTCCTGTTGCTGAGTTTTATGGGAGACATTTGTCTTCTATTCAGGTAATTTTTTTTATTTTTTTTATGTGAATTGGTTGATTTATTATGTTATGATTTTGTGTATGTTCTGGATCTAAGATTGATGATTATTTTGGATGTGAAATTATTGTAGTATGATAAATGGGGGTGGATGTAGGTTGGGTCAACATCATGGTTAGGTTTGACTTTCATATTTATTATTAGATCACTATTATGCCTTGAATTATGATTTTTAAACCTAATGTAATGGTGACTACACCCATCATCAGCATTCACTTCCATCCAGGGTGGTGGGGGTTAAGGCGTGGTCCGGTGTTCCATTACGGACAGTCTTAGGAGGTGTTTGTTACTAAACATCTTAAAAAGATTTATTTGCTTTGAAATAAACGGGTGCGTATGAGTGCTTATTTAGTCGGTGTTTGGGATCATGCTTTTGTAAAACGACTTTAAAAACACATTAAGAGTCACTGGTTTGCCAAATACCAGTGTGTTTTGCAAACATGAATAAATGAGTATTGGATAACCTACTCCAAAACTCAATCCCAAACACCCTTCTAGTTTTATATTAAACATATCAGGAGGTTTGAAAGAGAGCTTGGGATATTTTTATGTATAAGCTATATTAGTAGTTTTATATATAGCATTTGTTTTAATTAAGCAACATATTAAACTACTCTTAAGACTTGTAATTATCATTACCAGTCATGCATACCACATAGGTTTTAGTGGACCACAACATCATACTGTTACAGGATGTTGCTATGATCGTTAAAGATAGAAAATATGTTGCTGTTTCTTGTAATTTTTTAATTATAAATCTCTTTAGGGGTGAAAGTGAACCTTTAAACACAAAAAACTGTGGCCAAGCTTGTGATATTGATTTTTATTCGCTCAAGTATGAATAAGGTTAAGAAAGGAGTGAATGACCGCGTAAGCAATCATACTCACTTTCGTTGTAGGCTGGCAATCGGTTTTCAGTATAGAACAGTTTATATAAGTGGCCAAAGTTGTATGTGCCAACTGGCAAGAGCTGTTAATAGGAAAAAAGAGAAGTTTATCTAAAAAGAATGCAATTTTCTCTTTGAAAAAGTTTAAAGAATTCGCTCAAAAAGTTTAAAGTAAGTAACCATTTAATAAAGAGTTGAATTTTTCCTTGATGGGTGGAAAAAAGTGTCCTAGTGGTTATAAAACTGAGCCATTTGATAGGGATGGGTGACTCATAATGTGAATTATAAGCTATTATGGGTTAGATATTTTAATAGAAAAAGTGACCACAGATTTAGTTGACTTATATAGTTATATTTCTAGCCAAACCTACTCTTTTATTTGATTATTAACAAATTTTGGATCATCTTGTAAAGGCTCATGTGCTTTTTGCATGATTTTCTGCTTTTGAGCTTTCTTTTGATTATTATCAAACTGATTAAAGCTTCATTCTATTGTGTTGGGTTGTTAAAGTATCTCATAAAAAGCTATGCTTCTGGGAATTAAAATGTAGATTATGTACCACCTACTTGGTTGCTAAATGAAAAAATATGTACAGATAGGGCAGATCTGAATAGCTGGTTAGATGTTTATTGGTGTGTGTGGAACAGGGTTCCGTTGCTGACCTGGAAACTTCTTTCAACTAGTAGTATTTACTGCGATAAATATGTTTGTCCTAAAAATAATTTATAGACGGCTCTTTAGTGGTTTGCCGTGTTCAACTCATTTGACTCCATTTCTTTTTCGCTAGATATTTTTATATTGACCTGCTTTAGGTAATACAGTATCCAAACTAAACATGTTAAAAGTGCTATTAACGTGTTTTGTGTTGTTTGTTTATCGAATATATGAGATTTTTATTAACGTGTTAATGCTTTTTGTAGTCTGGTTGCTGCAAGCCCTCAAACGACTGTGGTTTCACCTATGTAACTCCAACCACCTGGACCAAGACTAACACAACATCCACCAACCCTGACTGTGCTACTTGGAACAATGACCAAAATACCCTGTGTTATGACTGCCAAGCATGCAAAGCTGGACTACTCGATAACATTAAGAGTGATTGGAAAAAGGTTGCTGTTCTGAACGTCATCTTCCTCGTCTTCCTCATCATTGTTTACTCCATTGGTTGCTGTGCCTTCAGGAACAACCGTGAGGATAACTCATGGAAACGCTACCCTTAGAGAGATTCATCGGTTGATATGATACATATTTATTCATTAGAGATTACTTGGTTGTCTTTTTATACTTTAGTAGTACGTACGTAATCTCCTTTTATTGTTTTTTCGGTGCTAATTTTGTCAAATCCAGAGCAATAGCGTTCGTTGCTTTGTGATGTGTCTGGTTGGCGTTGAAGAAACAAGTACCTTGTTTAGGTGTAAATATCGTATTTTGAGACCTTGAGTGAGATTTGGTTGCACCTTGTTTCAGATTTGGTTACAGCTTTTATTTGAATAACGAGTGCCTATTTGGCCTTATTTTAACTTTTGAAACTAATGTTATGTTTTAATGTCAACCAATTTTTTTGAAACTTATCTCTTGCGAGATCAAATGTCGAGTAATCTTGTAAACTTTTCAACCCATTTGATAAATTTTAATATTGCGGTGTTCAAATTTCTTAGGTTTTGTAGTTCATAGAAAATGGAGTAGATGTTAATCATCATTTATACCACATGGACATCACCAATCTCTATTGATTTATTCATCAACTTGGCCGAACAATTTATTTATTTTTAATAATTTTTGTGAGTTTATTACTATAAGATTTGTTTGTGTCTAATTAATGTATATTTATAGGCAAATGATTTGCACACTCTACATTTTAATTTGCACACTAAAAATGTTTGTTTCTTGACATTTATACCTTTACATTAATTAGTGGAGTGTGCACTTCAAAACATAAATGTCAAGGGTATAAATGTCATGACACAATAATTTGAGTGTGCAAATCAAATAATAGTGTGCAAATCAACTCCTATATTTATGTAGTCGGTTTGATGGTTATCACTTATTTAGGGGTGTTCCGAAACCGGATCGGACCGACCAAAATTGAATCGGACCGAAACCGACTTCAGTTAAAACACCGGACCGAAGACCGGACCAAAATGGTTTGGTCTTCGGTCCGGTCCAGTCCAACAAGGCATAATTGTCTGTTTTTATGTAAGACCGAACCGGACTGGACCGACCGAACCGAAGACCGAAAATAAGGAAAAAGATGGACCGAGGACCGGACCGAAATAGGTTCGGTCCAGTCCGGTCAGTCCGGTTCGGGTCGGTTTATCGGTTCGGTTTGGTTCACGGTCCGTTTTGCTCACCCCTACTTATCACTATAGGAGTTTGGTGGTCCATTTAGTGAAGGGATTTAGATTAGACTTCTTTGTTACTATCTTTATTTGCACGAGGGTTTTTAGATAAACAGGTTACTAAACTATCAACTTTTATTCGCCTAAGTTACTAAACTTTTTTTTTTGTTCATTTGGGTTACTGAACTATCGAAGTTTGACTTTTACCGAACAACAAAAGTGTGTTCATTCAGGTTACCTCGTATACTGGCAACCGGAATATTATGTTTTGACCTTCTTCACGTCAGCTTTTTGTGGGCCCAATTATCCAACTCAGAAACTTATCAGGTTATTTGACATGTATGTTACTCAACTTTGCGAATTTGTTCGCTTAAGTTACTAAACTTTGTTGTTTTGTTCATCTAAAAATACCTCTAGAAAATACATGTTTTTATCCATGTTTTTATATGCATTTTTATACGCACTTTTTTATACACGCTTTTATACACACATTGTATACACGTTTTTATACACATATTTTTTTACACGTTTTTATACACACAATTATATATATATTTTTTATACATTTTTATATTTTTATGCACACAATTTTATATATTTTTATACACACAATTTTATATATTTTTATACACACAATTTTATATATATTTTTATGCACACGTTTTACACGTTTTTATGCACGCGTTTTTATACACATATTTTTTACACGTTTTTATGCACACGTTTTTATACAGCTTTTTGTGTGTATAAAACCGTGTATAAAAAATGTGTGTATAAAACCGTGTATAAAAATGTGTTTATAAAAACATGTATAAAAAGTGTATAAAATCGTGTATAAACATGTGTGTATAAAACCTTGTATGCGTGTATAAAACTGTGTATAAAAATATGTGTAAAAACGTGTGTATAAAACCGTGTATAAAAATGTGTTTATAAAAACATGTATAAAACGTGTATAAAATCGTGTATAAAATGTGTGTATAAAAACGTGTGTATAAAACCATGTATGTGTGTATAAAAATATGTATAAAAATGTGTGTATAAAACCGTGTATAAAAATGTGTACAAGAATGTGTGTATAAAAACGTGTGTATAAAAATGTGTGTATAAAAAGATGTGTATAAAAATGTGTATATAAAAAATGTGTGTATGAAAACGTGTTTATAAAAATGTGTGTATAAAAATGTGTAGTTAAAAATGTGTATAAAAACGTGTGTAAAAATTGGCAAAGTTTAGTAACTTAGGTGAACAAATTCGCAAAGTTCAGTAACTTATTTGTATCAAAAGTCAAATGTCACGCTGACAATGTAACCGGGAATTAACACTAGCAACCGGTCACCGATAGTTCGATACCAAATTTAACCGGTTTTGATAGTCCAGTAACCCAAATGAACAAAAAAAAAGGTTTAGTAACTTAGGCGAACAAAAGTTGATAGTTTGGTAACCTATCTATCTAAAAACCCTTTGCACGACGATAGAGTTATAGTCACAAAGCTTTTCCAATTCGATCATTTTACTTTTACTTCGTCTAATTGGGCGGTGAAGAACCACATTGAGCTAGGATGATCATTTGGATCCGAAATTCTTAATCGTACTGAAATGATACCGACTCCCGGTACGCGGTACGGGACCGGTACCAAGAATCGAGCAAAAAAAAATTCAGGCACTACTAATTCGGTATCGGTACCAAAACGAAATAGTACCAAAAAATACCCGAAATTTGAATAGTCAAAGAAAAAAACCAAACGTCTCAAAAACCTACTGTAATAGTCAAAATAAAATAAAATTAAACCCTTATTATTAATCACTCAAATCATCAAATTTACTATCTTTAAATCATCTCGATCATCACCGTTGAAAAAAAATAAAGGTTTTCTTTTTTTTACATAATGCAATAAGACGTCTCAAATATGCACCGTAATTTGCAATGAATATTAGTTTATTTTATCTAATAATCAAGATATATAATTACATCAATGATTATGAGTTTATATGTCAAATTCGCACGAGTCACATAAGAGTATATCATTAGTTTATGGGATTTAGACGTACAATAGCAACGTACTTTCGATTTTGTTCCATCTTGGTACGTGAACTTTTTTTTGTTCCACTCAATGTAACGAACTTTCATGTTTTGTGTTACTTTGCACCAACTTGGATAGGCAACCGGATAAAAAGTTTGATTACCGGCTAATAGTCTACGTGGCACGTGAACTTTTTTTCTAATGTTCCGTTTTGGTACGTGAACTTTTTCTAATGTTTCGTTTTAGTACGTGAACTTTTTTTCTATAAAAATGTTTAATACTTTGTTTAAAAACACGAGAATTTTTATAATTTTTTTTTTGCTCCGTTAAAATTTTATAAACTGATTTTTTAAAAGGGCAAATCGCATAAAAAGGTACTCATCTTAGGTTCATTATTTTTTGAGAAAACTACAATTTTGGTCCACTATCTTTACCGGGTATAACACTTTTGGTCCATTTTTTTAAAAATTTGCG